>SWBT01000026.1:0-206184 GCA_005298045.1 Pleurotus ostreatoroseus | reverse complement strand
AAAACCGTCCCTAGCATCGCAGCATGAGACGGAGATGCAATAAAAACTGTATTATGTGCGAGAGGACGTCAGCTTGAGACAACTATCTATAAGTTGACTTACCACGCCGTGCAGTGCTGAGCCGTTACACTCGATTCGACGTCAAGGACATGGTCGCGGGAGTCAGAAGTATTAAGCGCCTTAGGGGGGGTACGTGAAACTGCCCCGAGTTTGCCCAGTCGTTCAAGGCGCGTTGCCCGGTTTCATAGTCCGCCTGATCCCACCTACCAAAAACGGACGGAAAGCGGGCACGCGCCTGAACGACTGGTTGACGAGTCTAACAGTCAATTGTGACAGTCCCCGATACCTTGCAATCAAGCAAGGTAACCATCTACGGCGATAGCATGACACCTGCCATAGACCTTTCTATCCTTGGTATCTTTTACTCTGGGGGTGCACTGAAAATCGAACGGGCACATAGCTGAACCACTTTATGAAGTGATGGCGGTGCGTACAGCTCACCGGTAACTCCGCCTACCTTTGCGCCATCATGCCTATGCTGACTTCGCCGTTGCGCCTAGTGAACATGGAAATTTTGCCACTAGGATCGGTAGTGTGAAAGACCGTCCTAACCCTGTACAGGGTCCTTAGGGATGTTGCTAGCTACCGGCTGAGAAGACCTGAAGACAAGGTCCACCTCTGTTGAGAAAGCTCATTGCCGTCTTGGAACCGCGCGGACTTAAGGGTTTGTGGCCCCATTCCAGTGCGTGAACGCGTGGACATGGAATTGAAGTGCACGAAGAGCACTGTAATGGAGCGTGCGAGCAGTCATTACAACGCGTACAAGCGCCATTTGGGACGGCTTTACTAGGCTGTTTCTGCCGGGAGTTATCTTCCACTGAGTATAATGAATACTCGACGCCGGCCCACCCTGATTTTGAGTAGTATATAAGTGGGCAGTATTTTTCGACACTTGAGGCATATTCTCGTCCAACAAGCAAAGACATGTCTTTATCAGCGCAAGAACTGGCTGCCGCCGCCGCTGCCTTTCAGTCAGAGTACGTCTTCACTTTCCGAACCATCGCTCACAACGCTCACCTCCCATACATAGTCTCACATGGAACTATGCCACGGTTTCATCCCTGGGTAAATCAACTGTTACTTGCTTGACTCTGCGCAACGCGTAACTAATCTACCCGTTGTCTAGCCCTTGCGGGTTATGAGTACTTCTTTACTCTAGACCACGAAGTCAAGCTTTTGTGGCAGAGCAACTGGACAGCTGCGACTTGGTTTTTTGTTGCCAATCGCTACTTCATGCTCGTCACAGTCATTATTGCAGCTGTGCCTTACACATATCAAGTAAGGAAATCCATATCAAATTTCCTACCGACACCAGAGCTCACCTCTTCACTTTCAGACGTAAGTGATTACATCATTACGAGATTTCGGTCCATAAGGTCAACATCATTGATCAGGTGTTATAACCTTCCGCTGCAACTGTTCCTTTGTGCGCTGGATTTGATCCCAGTCATCATCGCTGCAGGCATGCCTCCTTCTCGTCTAGTTCACGAATCGTTTGTAGCTGACATAAGATTCCGTAGCGTTTTCTGCGCTGCGAGTATATGCACTGATGAATAAGGGTCGACGCATCGTGTTCGGGATAGTTTTGTTTCTCGGTTTGATCCCAGTAATTGTGAACGCGGTAAGTGACAGTTGCTGAGTTATATGGGAGTCTGCTGATAGATGCCACTTCAGTATTATGCCCACTGGGTGGCGTATCAGTTTGTGAGCGATCCAGTGTTGGGCGAGCAATGCTACACCTATTTCGGACCTGCTGTTTCAGCTGCCATAAACCTAGAGTGAGTACCAGTCGTCATCAAATACACTCGTCTCTAACGTCAATGTTTCTCCAGCTGTAAGTTTAATGATATGACCTCTTATTCCATCGCTGAGCCTGCGTCGGTGTGTAGTAAGTTTAGCAGGCCGACTTTCCCTTATTGTCGCCGATGTCATTGTATTGATCGTGACGTGGACGAAGACCTTCGAGGATGTACGGCAAGCAACTGCATTCCGTCTTCCAGCCGGGTTACCGGCGACAATTCTGAGAGACGGTGAGTGGTCCGAACCAACGAACGAGTGTATTTTAATCGAAGACTTTGCAGGAAGCATGTATTTCCTGTACGTGGCTGAAACTTCGTCTGCAGTTTCCAGAAGATCTCAATTTCATGTGGTAACACAGCGCTATGCTCGTCTTGAACATAGCTCAACTTGTCCTCAGCGGCATCGTACGTACTGATTGTGTACTCAGTATGATCTTTGGAGTAACCGTTGAATGCTTATAGCCCGCATTACTGAACGCCAATCCCATAACCACTATTGCTCAAGTGTACGTACACAGCTACCTCTCTTACAGGAGTATCTGACCTCTTTCTCTAACAGTGTTCAAGCCATACTGATTGGTCGTTTCCTCGTCAACCTTCGTGAAACACGAAGCACGGATGAAGAGTTTGGTTCAACAAATCTTCAAGCCTCAGTATTATCAACTCTCAACTTCAATGGGCGAAGCATTGTTGGGAACATGGGCGAGCCCCTGGGTCACGAACATGATATCTGGGACATCGAACTTCAGGATATCCATGTCGCACCAGATACCCATGATCTACCTCTCCGTCATGAGGCGTCCGATCGCACATTGGTCGCTTAGCTCTTCGTCTCCATTGACCTGAAGATGTCATTTATCATGATTGTATCAATGCTAATAAACACCCTTTGGATATTGATAACGGCATAACTAACTCTAGAGAAGGCGTTCCGACGAGGACTGACATCCCAGATGGTATCGGTTTCTCTACCATGAGTTTTATCATCAGTATTCGAGTTCTACCACATAATCGACACAAATACCAAACCATTAATGCAAAATAGAGTGCCGACTACCAATTCGCAGGCTTATCTACGGTGTCCCTCTGCTTGAGTGTCTTCCCTCGGGCGCTATGCATTATGAGATCGTGGGGCGCAGATGGTTTAAGAATCCTAACCCCAGTGAGCGTGACTAGTGACTGGTAACCCGTCTTGTCACGTTATGTGACGCGTGAAGCCTTGAAGTTTATGGCGCTTACTGGACTCTGTTGATCACCGTCAGGGGAGATATTCACCACGACTCACACTACTTGGTACGCATGCTTTAGCTGCTCTACGAGGTGTTATATACTAACATCAATGTGTCTCTTTGGTTTCTGGACACTCCATTATCGATAGGATTCAACACAGAGGCCGAGTTACAATTTGGGCAACGCACCCCATCTGAGGAGTCTCGGATGAGAGTCGAACCTTTTTAGCCAGTCAGTAGGGAAACTCAATCGTGGCTGGTTTTGAGCGCTTGTTTCGTGGACGGGCGCTGGTTTTGCTCGCGAGTGATGGGAAGAGTAAGCGAAGGACTTTGCCGACAAGGCCAGTTTGCGAGCAGTCTTGGTGTGCATCTCCCGTATTTGGGAGGTACGCCAATGCAGAATTGCCAGAAGACCACCATCATGAGCACTATAGTCTGTAGCCACACAAAAATAACCCGTGCGCAAGAGCGCTGTGTCCTTCCAATACTCTCAGATCGACTTCGAGAGGTTTCGCAATTTTCTATGAATTTTACGGTGACCGTGTCTCTTCGTGCACAAGCGTGTCCCTAACCCTACAGTAATTTTCTGGAAGTAATAATCGAGATATCCGACGACGCGCGACCAGCTTCCCATCACTCGCGAGCGAAAACAGCGCCCGTCCACGAAACAAGCGCGCAAAACCAGCCACGATTGAGTTTCCCTAGTTATAGATCATCACCAATATACCGTTTCTGAATTTATCTTCAAAAATTTTAGCTACATCTTTCACTACCGTCTTTGCGCGCTACATCCTAATGGAGGACATCCAAATGGTGGACGTAGACCAGATGGATGAGCCATCGAGCATCCCATTCATACCCGACGATGTCGTGCACTGTATCTTGACAGCTACTTTTACAAGCTTAGAGACAGAGTTGCTCGATCCTTCACTCAGCCGTGGCCCATCGAATCCATGGTCCCAATCTCTAAGGACGAAGAAAGCCGTATCTCTCGTGTCACGCCAGTGGAGGGCTTGTGCTCTTCCATTTCTGTATGGCAGTATCGTCATCCGACGTTTTCCCTCCTTATTTGCGCTAGCGGAGACGTTGTATACAAAACCAAGATATGGCGCTCTAGTCTCGAGACTCGCTCTCAACTGTTACGTCGCATCAGAAGAGGAGGGGGAGAAAATTGGCATTTATATGCACTCGATTCTCAATCATTGCCCCAAAATTGCTACCCTGACCATCGGCGACTTTCACCTCACCTCACATCTCGAAACCCTGCTCTCAACAAGTATGGACAGTACGGAATTTGGCATCGCGACGCACAACCCTCCTCCCCGACATCTCCCTAAGTTACAGCAACTCTCGCTCGTCACTCCATACTTTACAGGCCCATTCCCTAGCCACTACATTCCGAAGTCTACATCAATTCTACGCATCAACCATCATCTCGTTTCTCTATCACTCTCAATGCCGGACCAAGGTGAATTCGAAGCTATCTCACTCCCTGCTCTCCAGGAGTTGTCCATCCATCCATATCCAAATGGCAGGGCAGATCCTATGTTGAGCTTGACGAGATGGCTCCTTCCTTCATTGACTCGGTTGTCATGGCTGTACGGTGGAACCACTCAAGGGCAACAAGATGGGAGGATCCCTGGGGCTTTTTGGAGAGTTGTAGAAGCACACGGCTCGCATCTCAAATATCTTGATATTGCGCGGATCGTCTATGCCCAAGATTTTCAACGCAATGTCACACGCTTGTGTCCTCAGCTTGAACACCTTGTTTTATCAGCGGATGGACTGCGAGGTTGGCCCACTTTTGACAAGGCCACGCTTCACACCGACATATGGTTCCGCTTCCGACGGGACGAATCGCCCTTTGAATATGAGCCGTTCTGGACGCCGGAGGAATTTTATCCTTGGTTGGCAGGCCACTATGAATTGGACCTCTTGAGCTTGCCAGTGGCCCCTGTCTGTGGTTCCGTTCGATTCTTGTCGAATGGCATCGCACCCTACTCGCGCCTCCCCCGGCTCTTGCCCCCGAATCGAGACGGTGAAGATTCAGCGGTGTCACTTGCAACCCCGAGGATACATGACTTTTATGGCATGCGCATTGTAGAGTGGAGGGAAGGTGTCATGCTGGAAGATGAGTATCTCGGACATCTTCCTGGGTGTATAGGAGCAGATCTCTCAACCTGGTACGACTATACCGATTCCGAGGGATACGACTCGGATGACGCAAGCTCAGACTCAGACTGGGACTTTTTGGACTCAGATACACCATAGACAGGCTCTAGCGGCTGTGATTTCATAAACTGATATGATGTACGGGTCGCGTACAGCGCGTACAATCCTTGGTTATACTATCTCTTTTTCTGACCCTTCAATAAAGGTCGTCTTGTCCGAGACAGGTGCAACGACTCTCGAAGAGACTACGAACGACGCTGGTTCGGCGTGCCCGCTCGCAAATTTCGATTTGCTGCGTATCCACGGTCCGTATTTCTGTCCACGTACAACCATTCAGTCTCAACGCATCCTCACAAACGAAATAACGCACGAAGAATAAGAACGGCAAAGGCGTGCACGCAACCGACAGCAGCGTAAACACCATCATCCCCCAATGGTTCCCCAGGTTCTTGAACATGATCGGGCAGATCAGCGGGAACACGGCCGCGAGGACGGAGCGCAGGATCACAGTGGATGCGAGAGCGCTCGCACAGTAGATCGTGTAGGTGTCCATAAGGTACTGGACGAGACCTTGCATGATCTGTGCGAGGCCTGCGCCGAAGGGCACGCCTGCGGCGATGGGTGCAAGCCAGAAGACGGGCGGGTCGCAGGTCCTAGATAAGGGTCAGGTCGGCGGTACACCTATGTCAGAGAATGGAGGAGCACACCATGCGAACCAGAACAGCCCAGCGGGGAGGATGACTGCGCCGATCATAGGCATGTACAGGCGTCTGAAGAAGGAAACGTCAGGCTACATTTCACGGTTGCGAAGGTCCTTGTTTTACGCTCACGCTTCCGGGACGATCTTGCCTCCATTGCGCATTATGGCACGAATGTAGAACCTGTTGTTCAGCGGTGCTAGGCAAAGACCTATAGTCGAGCCTAAGCCTACGCCGAGGAAGGCTAGGCCACCTTGACCCGGAGAGAAGTGTCTCGTCTGCTCGAACACAATTGGGAAGGCGGCGAAAAACGCGTACAGGGTCGCGTAGACGATGGCGATGTACAGAGACAAGAGGAGAACTATAGGCTCGTACAATAAGAAGACTGGTAGGTAGCTGATTAACTGACATTCTTGCGGAGGAGAAGGGGTACATACCAAACGGCCTTTTGAGGTTCAATCTCAATATCTGTATAATTGACGCACAGCGATGTAGATCATATTTCGAGACGAAGAACGTCTGACCGGCTGATGCTTTCATGAGCTTGCTTGCCCGCCAGCGCAACAGTGCAGGTGCATACTACAGTCCAAAAACAAATAAGCGAGGATCCCCAATTCATATTTTTGAAGAACTCACGGTCTCGGGAGACACCAGGTAAGCAGTAACCCAAGACAACGCAGAGAGCATGAACATCAGCCAGAAATTGAACCGCCATCCGAGGCGAGTCTCTACTATCCAGCCGCTTACGATTGGCCCAATAACTGAGGGTATGACAGTTCGTTGTGTCCGACTGTTCCATGATGGTCCTGCTTACCTGGTCCCATGAACGGTGCAAGGGCATACACTGGAGAATATTGACATAAGAAGACGTCTTCAATTGGTAAGAAGCAATGGATCTTACTCGCAGTAGCTACGCCTCTCTCACGGGCAACCCACATATCTGACAGTGTGCCGCCTGCGTTGGTCAGAGCTTTTGCACCAAGGATGTTAGTATATTATACGTAATGCCGTGAAGGGGATGCACATACGAGCCGAAGCGAAAGTTCCTGCAAGTAATCGTGTGGATAAAAGCGTGGCGGCATCATGACCGAGCGCGCCTCCGAGGTGGAAGAGTGTGAACAGGGCGCAGGTGATAAGAAACACGATACGCTGTTTTTAGGATCAGCAATGTCAGCTGCCACACTATATATGTCGTACCCTTCCATATGTCTAAGGGCCTGGTTAATCGCTAGTGTATGAGAAACTTGGCAGGTGACTTACTTCGCCAAGGGGAGCGAACACAAGTGGACTACATAGCATAACGTCAGAATCGAGGGGAAACTCCATGAAGATGAAATCGTACCCTAGACCAAACCCGAGGACATACAATGACACACCCAAGATCCCAACCTCGTTGGACTGTATGTGCAACTCCTTTTGCATTGCAGCTAGTCCGCCCGTGTATGAACTACTGCAGAATGATGCTGTGAATGTCGTCGAGGCCGTCTATTGCAAAGTTATGAGCCGAATTCCTCGTTGAAAACTCTGACATGGCCAACCTGAATTGTTATCAGCCATTTACGGCGCTTCGTCCAGTTGTAAGGATTTTCTGGATCGTCTTGGTCCCAGTCAACTATGTACGGATCCTGCTCTGTGCCACTACCTGGATACCGTTGTTCCCCCACTCCATATTGCTCTACCGAGGTCAGGACGCCGTCCTGCGAGCTACCTTTTTCGTCCGCGGGTCGAAGAGCGTCCGTCATGCGCACAGGGGGCGACCGCTAACAAAGCGGCCTACAAATCCCACCCCGTCGTCTCAACGCATACATATATGTGCTGTTTGTCGCGGGCGCACGGCAGGTTCGGCACTTGGGAGAGAGAGGACGCCCGGAAACCGCTTACGAACGGTCCGTTCGGAGGCTCGAAATCAAGAGGCTTGTGAGTTTTCAAGACTCAGTTCCATGGCTACGGTTTGGGTGTGATCGAACTCACTGCGATAGGCAGCGTGACCACACGGTATGGACACGGTATGAGTGCACGTTACGCCAGGACGCGGTCACGCGAAGCGTGACAGTACGTGGCGCCCCTGTGTCACAGTCGCGGTATCCGAGTCGGACGGTGTTTTTGTCGAAATTGACCAGTGTCCGCTGTAGCGAACCACGGCTGTAAGCAGAGACTGTCGACGCATGTGCATTATGCTGACTGTTTGATCGTCCACGCCCGAGTAGGGACCAGAAAGGGTCATGACACGGACGAGCAGATGAGAGAAAAGGGATAAAGACTCTGGCAGAGCTCTGGAGGTAGGCTGATTGAGTGCGAGGCTACATGCCTCGAAATCAATTGATATCGTCCTTGGTAGACTGAGATTGGCTGTCTTTCCCTTCCTCAGAGAGCGGCAGTTTACATCGTATGCAGGCGTCCCGTCGGTTTGTTAATACGCTTGAGGGGATCGACGCGAGCCTGCGCTATGGTCCCCATCAGCATTTGATCCGCGTAATTCCTCGGATGCGTACCTGGGACAACAGAATCGACCAGCGTCGATCCGCCTGACTTCAGTCAATCCCCGTATTTGTTGTTTTCTATATGGTGAGGGCAAGATGTCCAAGGCGTTGGTTAAAACAAGCACTGGGGTACGCCTAGTGCGAACAACTTCGAGACTATGTCCACATTTGCCGCTCTTTCCCAAGTATCCACCCAAATCTCTGCGTTAGATACCCCGACGGTACGTCATCACGAGTGTCGAGCTGTTATGCATTAAACAGAGAGCTTAGCGTTGGTCAGATTCATCTGCCGTACGTTTGTCTAGTGCGCTGAGCGGTCCCTGGAGGTCGAAACGCGTCCAACGTGTCTTTATGAGCGGGGATACAGATGTATGGTGCAACTATGCTCACTAGAAGTATCTGGTGTGCACCTGGCGTTCGTATCAGCTCGCAGAACGGAGCATGAAAGTTCATTTCACACCCTTGGCCAGAGGAACATTTCGAGAGGGAGATGGTGGTAAGGTTCAAAGCCTGATGGTGACGCGCTCGAAGCATGTCGCGCACATCGCCGCCTACTGATCCGCCTGAAAGCGCGTGAGTCTAGACCGTGGGAACACGTTTCTCTGTGGACCGTCGCCGCTTGTTGACGTCCACCTAACGTCCACCCAAGTCCCTTCCGTCTCGCTTCTCGACCCTCGAACAATGCATATATCTCGGGCCATCGCAGATCATCCTACGATCACGACGAGCGTGCTCGCCACCACCGTTCAGAGGTTAAGCACCGATGCACGTTTAAAATCAATCGACCACAGCGCGGGAACCCAGACCATGCCGGGAGCGCTGCCTCTCCCACTGAGAAGAACCATCACCTCGCCGTTTCACGCTGATGTCCACCAAAACTCTTTCGGCTCGCTCCTTGCATAACGTCTATATATTGGGTTATTGCGAGTCATCCTGCGGTCACCTATGTTCGGGATTCGAAGCGCACAAAGTTTGCCACAGTTGAAGGCTGTTCAATTCTACGGGTCTTGTAGCGCCTTGTACTGGACCGCAGGCTTGACTTCAACATTCAGTTCGCGGAATATCTAGCGAGAGGCGCAGAGAGAAATACAAGGAAATATAGCATATATTATTCTGCCGTTTAGCTAGCATTGTATGGTGCCGGTTGGGGAATAACCTTGAATAAAGGAAACTAATACGAGTTTTCCAATGTCGATGATCGTGAGGTCCCTGTCATGATCTGGAAGAGCCTAAAGTTGTGAGAGACAGTAATTTCCTATCATATGACCGGGATCATCCCTCGGTTGTTTGGCGGTCTATATAGCCTCAGCGAGCTACCTGTATGATAGAACTGCATCATACTGACTTCGTCTATTTCGTCAATCTCATACTCCCACGTTCCCGATGGTCCTGGGCTCGCGAGTGCGCATACATGGCTTCGGAGAGTATGGTTCTCGCGCCTAGCAGCTGATCCTACTTGTATAACTTCATGTTGAGTCTGGTAGAGTCCGCCATCCCGAGTGTTGGCTATGTCTTCAGGAGCAGCAGGAGCGGCAGGAGTTGTGAGAGGTGCCACCGGCGGACCGTCCAGTTCGCTGCGAAAGGAAATCATCACAATGGATGTCACGTCGTGTGGCCTGTCTGCTTTTCGAAGATCGAGGAGAAACCGCGACATCATAATTGACGGCACGCTGAGAAAGACATGAGCAAACCATGAAGGGGAGGCGCAAGGGTCGCTTACACTTGCAAAAGGGCATCGGATGGGTTTCTACCGAGGGAATCAGGCTGCTGCATTTTCCGAAGCAAAGTCATTGGTAGTAAATATAGGGCGAGCAGTCGCGGAATGAATGCAACTGACTTTGCAATTGAGTATGATTTGGGTTATATTCAAGCCTAGCTGAAGGCTATGGAAATGTATACGTAAGCGTCGGCCTTGTATCAACGCCGACATACAGACGGCACGTACACGAATAGCTGAGTTCCTGTCACGGGTCTGTCAATTGCATACGGCTGCAATGATTATAGATTACTCACCATCTCTCAAGAGTGTAGCACTGAGTCCAACTTCCAACGGTAATGTAGAGGCCAACCTGACATGGCGGTACGTCTTGATCCATGTTAGAGAAGCCACGATAGAATTCGCGATGAGGAAGGAAAGATGTCCGCCTAGAACCACTTGGGGCGCCGTTAGTATGATATGCTATCAGATCAAGGACTGTGTGCTTACGGCTACGACCGCATAATATCACAGGGCACTGAGCCGCAGAATGCAGTGACGGAGCTAGCAGCACTTACAAAAATTCCGTAGAGCCAGAGAGTCCTGACGTTATATAACATGGACTAGCTCCCATGATCGTCGCGTTTATCATGTATGTGTATCTCCAAAATACACTGCGAAACTTGGGCAGATATGAGCGCATACTTTAAGCATACATAAGAGGACTTACAATGGACATTGCTATAGGGGCAAGACTCAGGCACACAATAACTCCCAGTATCGGGTGAGAGCGCCTCAATAAAGCGTAAGCCTGCAACGACGAGAAGACTGAAATTATAATCAGTGGTGGGGACAGCTCGAGAAAGAGAAACGAGTAAACATACTAGCGTTCATTAGGTCCAAGATAATCTGGATGGCGAATAATATCATCTGGAATGGAAGAGAACGGCACCTGGAAGCAGGCGACACAGTTATATAGAAAATAAAGCGACAGCTGACTTGACTGCTCACGTCTTAACGAAAATAAGCGAAACACGACTAGGTGATAAAGCAGCCGACTCACTTGATCATCTTGTGGAATAGCCAGTATGACGGCAAAGCTCAACAGGACGTAGCGATTCAAAATGAACAGCCACGAGGCACGGCGCCATTGAGAGCCCCATATGAGGACCAACTCGTTCTTCAGAGTGAGAAGATGCTCGTGGACCACCAGTGCTGAAATATGATAATAATCAGCGTGGCTACATACGCCGGAAGGAACCGCCTCTGACTGATCGCTGCAGCGGCCATGTAGTCTTGACGAAGGCTAAAGAAAGACTTCGTCAACGGTCGCGCGTTATAAATGCTTGCATTTCTACTCACTGATTTTGTAGCTGCTGACTTTCGAATATCTTATGAATGAGCTCCATATTCCGCAGAGCTGTAGAAGAGGTACCTAAGACGGAGTGGCTGCTCTCGACTGCTTAGTTGGTATATATAGGTCTACTAAGCACTGGTCGTGGGTTCATGAGCTTGAGTGTTACATGAGGACATATGTTTCCAGACCATTGCGGATTGGCTATGTTGAATGCAGGAAGGAATGTGAAGCGCATCAACACCGACAGGCCGCTATCAGAGCAGTAAGACCTCGCACGAAACAGCGGGGCCAGCCGACATGACTGTACCTGCGTGCGCGCACGCAACATTCCTATTAGCCAGTCCACCTCAAACAAAAGACATCGAGGCTGAGAGAGCAGCAGCTGCATTTCTCATCGTAAAAAATACTTCCAGCTGGAAACAGTATATGCGGACCCTGTGCGAGGACGTCGTGACTTGACCACTTCTTCTGCATCAAACGGTTTATCTGCGGCACAGTAAGCCATTAGTGAAGCACATCTATATCGGCGCGCCGTCAGGGCGTACCTAGTCATCGCGTCAAAGAAGTATATTGTCGCTGACCTTGCTTGTCTGGCAAAGAATGAAGGGCAATGTAAGCTAGGGGAAATAATGGTTGATATCCGGGCACGAACCTGTGGGGTTTTGTGTATAACCCCGGCATGGACGGCGTGGGCGCATAACATGCTGCGGCCAGCACCAAAATGGTTGATCACTAAGCTTAATGTAGTCACCACGTAGCCATGATTTGTTTCTTCCAGGGCGTTATGCCCCGCAAGGGTCTTGGATTTACTAAAGTCTTCCTTAGGAGTAAGACCGTCCGCTCGGCGTATATTTGGCTTCTTGGACTCGTGAGCACCACTCGAGGGGTCGCCACCTGCGGAAGACGATGACCAGAGACTAACTGAACGTGATTCTAGACAAGTAAAATTGTCGACGTGCTTTGATATCTGTTGATGCGATTTGAAACGTTACATACGAAGCTCCACTGTATGGTATTCCGAGATCGGTACAACGATGAAGAGTTGATCAACGGGCCGGTATTGTCAGATGTCGCGGATATCACGCCGTCTAAGTGGGCGCAAATGCCTGTAAAGGCAGAAAGCTCAAGAAAGGCTTATGCTTTCTCAGAATGGTCATCAGTTTGGGGTTGGCGTATGGACAAATGAACCTTCAACTTACATTCATGCAAAGGAGCTGTCGCTGAATCCACAAAGCCATACTTGTTAATGAGTAAGCAGAAAGTGATTATGACAGTGAGGCCACACTCAACTAGACTGCGTAATACAAGGTCATGAACATCGCTGGTGCCAACTGCAGAAGGTGAACTTGGGTTTCAGAGTCCGACCAGAACGGTCGGGCTTCGGGTTGTTTTGCCCAACGACCCGCGCCACATCGCCACGTACATTTGTCCACGTGGTATTTTGATTAACCCCAGCGCTTGAAGCGCTTGAGTCTAGACCGTGGGAACGCTCTCTCGCTGGGTTATCGGAGCTGTCAGTTGGACCGTTGCTGCTCGCAGTCTCACGCTGACGTCCACCACGCCTTTCCCCAAAGCAATGCATATATCTTGGACCATCGCGGATCGTCTTACGACCACCACGATCACCAGTCAGAAGTGGACCGAATCCGAACGCTGCCCGAAGCTAGCCAGACTCAGAGTATGAACACATACCTTGGACGATCATAAATACATCGCTGTCGACGATGGTGGCGAGCAGACTCCTGTGCACGGGCACTAGACTCGCCTTATCGCGCACTGCACCAGGACCCTCACGTGCTCCGGGCACGCTGGGCAGCCACCAGTGCCCACTGCCCACCACTACCCCCGGGCACGAGATTTTATTTTTCTTTTGGGAGAGGCTGGTACCCTTCCAATTTCGTGAGCATTTTATCACAGGCTTACCGTGACAGGAGGGATATATGAGGCCGTTTCTAGAGCAACGACACGCTGCAAGCTTTCAAGGCAGTTTCGGCGCGGTGTGCAAAAATAAATCTACCCACTTGCTGCCCGGAGCTCCAGCTCCAGCTCACAGTCATAAACTACTCTATATATTGGATCAATGCATTCCCAAATTAAAAATCAAAGAAGAGCTGCGCTAGCTGAAGCTTGAAGAAAGGACTTACTCCTTAGTCTCAGTCGCACATGGTACTGAAACACTAGCTTGACGTCGACACCCACCTTGCAAGGCTAAGATAATTTGAGTAATAACATAACCTACATCTGTTATGTCACGAGTCATCTACATAATCTTCCAGAAATCAATATCAACTACGTTGTAGCTGAAGAAAATTAACCAGCGTGAGAAATTCTACTGTGACGTTTTTCCTTAGCATTGAGAACAAGGCGAAAGCCTCAACTATGAGTTGAGAGCGCCTGATGTAGTGAGAGATGACCATTCCATATCATACAACCCGGCGCATTTCTACGATCATAAGACGATTCGTGTAGCTTCAGCGAAGTACCTGTACAAAGCGAGTCAGGTCAGCCAACAGGGAGAACAATAAATATGCCGTGGACTAACTTCTTCTATCTCATTGCTCTCATGATAATGAGCGGTCGGTGGTTCGCTATTCGTGGATACGCGCACATTGCTTTGGATCATAGGGTCCTCGCGCCTTGAGGCTGACTGTGCGTGTGTTTGTGCCGGAGCAAGCCCGCCTCCATTAGCTATGTCGTCAGGAACGACAGGGATCTTGGGAGGCAACAACGGCGGAGCGTTGCTCCGGCTGGGAATCATAGCAATAGGCGATACGTCATATCGCCTCTCCGCTTTACGAAGATCGAGGAGAAACCGCGACATCAAAATTGATAGCAAGCTGCAAATGGCATGAGCATATGTTACACAGCTGGCGCAAAGATCGCGTACACATTTGGAAACACGTCGCATAGGTTTCTATTCAGAAGATCAGGTTGCTGCAAATTGTAAAGTATCGTAGTTAGCAACTATTATATGGAAAGTCATGACAATGAGCCTAACGTACTTTGATATTGAGCACGATTTGAGCTATATTCAAGCCTAGCTGGAGGCTACAGGGGTATAAACACCTGCCTCATTCTCATTAAAATGGTAGTACGTACACGAATAGCTGAGTGCCTATACAACTTTGTTAGTCGCATACTTTGACAATTATGATGGACTCCCCACCATCTCTTAGAAGCGTAGCACCGAATCCTACCCCAAATTGTAGCTTGGAAGTCTGCCTAACGTGACGATATGTCTTGATCCATGTCAGAAAAATGACTATGAAGTCTGCGACGAAAAGAGAAAGGCATCCGCCCAAAATGACTTGTTGCCGTAAATACGCTGAAGTGTCGGATCCGAGCCGAAGAGCGTATACTTACAACTACGAGCAAATAGGTCAGTAAGCAGCGAAGAGTGATGGAGACAATAGTGCTCACTGAAATTCCGTAGAGCTGGAAAGCCCTGACGTTACATGGCATCGACTGGCCCGCATCGTCATGACGGTTGTCGCATATGCGTATTTCCAAAATACTGCGCGATACTTAACTAGCAATGAACGGTCATTTGAAGCATGAATGGCAGGACTCACTACGGACACTATTACAGGGACGAGACTGAGACACAGAACAAGTCCCAGTATCGGGTAAGAGCGCCCCAATAAAACATAAGCTCGCAATGACGAGAAGACTATCGAATAAGATTACGAGTCGTGAGTGGACATCTCGCGGTAGAGGCGGTGAAGCATACCGGCGATTAACAGGTTCAAGCAGATCCGGAGGGTGAAGAATACCATCTGGAAGGGAAGGGAATGGCACCTAAACATAGACCATATAGTCGCATGAGAAAAAATAGCAATTTGGATGGCTGGCGTATCCGCTCACATCTAGAAAACATTGGTGAAGAGCTACGAGGTGACAAGACGGCTGACTCACCTTATCATGTTGTGGAATGGCCAGTATGACGGCAACAATCAACAGAACATATCGATTGAGGACGAACAGCCACGAGGCATAACGCCATCGCGAGCTCCATATGAAGATGACTTCGTTCTTCAGCGTGAGAAAATAATCGTAGAATACCAGGGCTAAAAACGCCGTGATAATCAGTTCGACGAATATGGCGCAAGGCTTCACCACTGACCGATTGCTGCAACCGCCACGTAATCTTGTTGTAGGCTGAAAGATATGTCAACCTTTGAAGCGAAAGAACATGATGTTTATGCGATTGCTTACTTGACTTGTAGTCGATGTATCTCGGGTAAACTGTGAAAGAGCTCCATGTTCAACGAAATAATGTGAGGAGCGATAGTGCGTAAGATGTAGTGGTTGCTTTCTACCGTGTTCGTATATATATGCATGTCAAACACTGGCTGTGATTGCCTAGACCTGAGTCATTCGACGAGAAAAACTGTTCTTGTCGTAGCGCATATAGTTGTTCCGCGGCGAGGGATGTGTGGTGTCGTGTTCCTTATCATAATGCCCTGCCAGATGGAAACAGCACTCATGACGGTGCTAGAAGGTCCGTTGACTGCTTCTTGCTGCGTATCAGATAATCTATCTTCTCGCAACTACTCAGTGAGTTATTGACCCAGCACATCCCTATTGCTGTACCTTCGAGGCATACCTGACCGTCATGTCGAGGCAAATATATGACCACTGGGTTCGATGTTCCCATCCAAAATGAGACACTGTGTAAGCAAGAGGACATGACTGCCAGGATTCGCCTACGCACCTGCTAAGTCTTGTGTACACCCTCAACGTAAACAAATTGAGCTTGTAGCACATTATGTGTCGGCACCGAACGGTCGTTAATTTGGCTTGACACAGCGCAGGTTGAACACGGTTCATATGTTCCGGCTGTTATAGTCCACAGGGGTTCTTGGCTTAGCGTTAAGGGCACACCGGTCGGCGTACGTTACCATCCTAAAACCAGACTCAGCGATTTTGTGTAGAGCGGAGAATGGTCCTTCCGGTCCATTTGCTTGTCAGCACGCCTTAATGAGTCACTGACTACAACAGACGGAGAAGACGAGAACAAGCAGCCAACGTCAAGCTGTACAGAGCCCTCGTCACGTTAGATGCCAATATGCTGAGAAGTTGACGAACGGTACGTACAGAATTCCGTTGCAAGGTATGCTGTGATCGGCAGAACGATTAAGAATATGTTGTTGTATGCGTAAGAAGTTGTGGACCATTAGGGCTACCGGTAGGTGCCACAATGTTTGAGTGAATGCGATACATCATCAAAATAGAAGAATTCGGCATGGATTCCTTCGAGTCAAGCAGCCAAGGAGAACTACATAATCATAATAAGTTCAAGCGTGGTATATAGACAGATAGACTCACGTGCATCTAGACGAGTTGCAGTTCACCATATAAAGCCGTACGGGTGCAGTTATTTCGGTGGATGGTCAAGCCCGGAAGTGGCTATGGCGACAATAATCCATCTGGACAAACTGCTTTCGAGCCCTTCTACTGTCTTTGGAAGCCTGAACTTACCACATCTTCGTCCGATGACACGGACGGTACCTTGATAGACTAGATATAGCTTTGTCCGAAGTGCATAGTTGACTCGCTTTGGTCACGCGTTGATCTGCAGAAGTCAAGCATAGCAAGCTTGGGTCCCTAACAAGATGTACGAAAATAGGGTGTTTGGACTGTTGTCCTTCCTGATACGAATGAGCTCTTGACTGGACGTAGCCGATCAATGTATTTGTGCGACGTCTGAAAGGTATACCCTTGCAGCGCGTTACATGTTGGCATATATGAGCTGGAAAGGGCATGCACATACACGGATTGGTAAATTCATTGTTGGGATTAGCGCTAGCAATCTGTCGCTGAACATAGGGTCAGATGTTTGTACCACCTCGTTTCTATATCTTCAACGTGATAGGGTTAACTACCGATCACCGTCCAAGCGTCCCTTCGAGACGAGTTCTTTCCAGGGAAGCAAGGAAAAGGCATCGATATTGAGTGTTGGTAAATGTCAATCAGAGGGGAACACAGCAGTTTGCGAACTCACGTGTAGTCAAAACAAGTATGTCAGCGGCCGACCCTACTACCAGTAGTGCCTAATTAATCGGAGCAAGCCAGGTACCGTGGTAGTAGTAACTCACCCGCGTAAATCAGTGTTGTCACTGACCCCCCGGACCCCGAAATTAACAAGCGGTTACAAAATCGTTTTTCGACACTTAACAGAGTTTGCTATGCCCAAACTTCTGGTTTTTCAGTGCTCTACCAGGCCCGATAATTAAAACGGGGATACGTCTAGCCTGTGGAAAGTTCCCACGCCTTGACCCCCGGTGTCAAGAGTCCATTTGACAACACTGGCGTAAATTGCATGTTACGAAACCGTCAGGATCGACGAGGCGCGATACCTCGCGGATGGTGAACGGAGTTGAAAACGCCAGGTTAGGTCCCGTTCCTCCGAGCATACCGGGTTGCCACAAGAGCCCATAATATACATGTTTTAGTCCTGCAATACGGGGAAGATCCCGGAATGAGTCATGGAGTTTCAGTCAGTTACGCAGTGTGTAGAGCTCACGTCCTTACATGGCTCACAATTGTAATCATGTCCTTCACTGGAAATGCCATCTGTACGACGACAATGTGCATCGGCGCTTTAGTGAACGGCTCGAATGTTCAGTGTGCGATACATTCTGCTCGGGATTACACTGCATAAAGACGTGCACAGCGTCGAGGGAAGAGGCAGCGACGAAACGTTTTGAGATGTTCACAGCGAGAGTTGACAATCGTCGGTTGGGGTTTCATACTCCATCTTAACCCGCAAAACAGACCAGGGTGCTGGGTTCTAGGCAAGCCGTATCAAATCTTCTGCACATAATAAGAAAGAGTGGGTTAGCTGACAGTGTGAGTATGGTGGTGGACGTCGAAGATGAAAGGTTCGTTGACACCACGGCCTGGGACGCGTCGCGTTATATTTTGCCACGTGCAAAATTGATCGACCAGCGCTTGAAGCGCTTGAGTCTAGACCGTGGGAACGCTCTCTGGCAAGGTCATCGGGGCGGTCAGCTGGACCGTCGCTGCTCGCCGTCTCACGCTGACGTCCACCACGCCCTTCCGTCTCGCTTCTCGACCTCGAGCAATGCATATATCTCGGGCCATCGCGGGTCGCCCTTCGACCACCACGACTGTGTTCGCCACCACCATTCAGAGGTGGAGCACCGAAGTCGAACGCAGCCCACAGCAAGCCAGAGTTTGAACGCAAACCTTGAACAATGTCGATGGCGGGCAGACTCTTGCGCACGGGCACGCGCCTCGTTCTGCCACGCACAGCGGTGGGGTCATATGCGGGACCCTACCGCGCACTGGGTGCGCTGCGCAACCACCACTGTCCGCCAGACCAAGGGTCGGCCGCGGACACACCCCTCAATGCGGACGTGCAGCCCAGTAAGACCGGCACACAGCCATCGTACGGGCCTATCGGTGTCACTGCCGCGCTCAAGCACCACGCCGAAGGTATGTGCTTGCGGCTCCCTCCCCCTCAGCCACGCCCTCCATCTCCCTCGGCGTGAAACTAAGGACCCGTGGCGCGCCGCACATCGAGTCGCCCTTTCCGATCCCCCCTGCTCCAAAAACATGCCCTCGTGTTTCTTTGTCCCTGAGACTCTATCACTACTCACTCTACAGCACACTCACCCTCCTCCCCCCATACAGACCCCGCACCCACCTCCACGCTCTTCACGCACGAATTCTCCCTCGCCGACCGCGTCGCGCTCGTCTCGGGCGCGAACCGCGGGCTCGGGCTGGAGATGGCGCTCGCGCTCGCAGAGGCCGGCGCGCGCGCGGTGTACTGCGTCGACCTCGCAAAGGACCCCTCGCCGACGTTCGAGGCCGCACGCGCGTACGCCGCGCGCCTCGCGAACAAGGGCGGCGAGGGGCGGATGGAGTATGTCAGCGGGGATGTGACGGATCAGGTGCGTGTGTCGTCGTTTGAGGATGGCTCCTCAGACGTATATGCCGATGATTATCGTAGGAAGCAATGTGGAAGATCGGGGAGTTCATCGGCGACGCGGAGGGGCGGCTCGACACCTGCATCGCTGCGGCCGGGATCCTGAAGAACCACATCGACTGCCTCGAGTACCCGTCCGAGGAGTTTGAACAGGTGCGTCATTGCGGGCCTCCCCTGGCCTTGACCCTGACCAGTCAGTTGCATGCGCACGCTCTACCGTCAATTTCGAACAGGTGATGAAAGTGAACACGAACGGCGTGCTGTACACCGCGCAGGCCGCGGGGCGGCAGATGGCGCGCTTCGGGCGCGGCGGGAGCATCATCCTCATCGCGAGCATGAGCGGGACGATCACGAACAAGGTGCGTACCTGATCCCTTGTCCTTGTACCCCAGTCCTTCCCGCTCCTGTCTGTCTCTGTCTCTGTCTCTGCGCATCCCCCGTGCTCTTCAGTCTCCCATCTCTCGTCTTCGTTCTGCCGCTCCCCAGTCCCATCATCCTTTCCCCATCATCCTTTCCCCATCACCTATCCCTCACGCCCACTCCCTCGCCTGCCAATCAAACACCCAGACACCTACCGCTACCCCTGCGCAGATGGTCGATGATGCCCCGGCGTGCCTGCGTCATACCGTATCGATGCATGGATCGCGGCTCCGTGCATGGATATAAGTACGCTGGTCTTGGCATCGCTTTGCAGCTGCGGGGGCTGCGGCGCGTCGCAGTGTTGATGCGCAGTGACATATCCTTCGGCCATCTTGATCGCGCAGTGTGTCGTGGTCTGTGGATGGCGCAGTGGTGCGGGCATCTCGATCGCGCAGCGGGTGTTATGAACCGTGTGTTGCGCATCGTGATCGTGATTGTGATGCGCGGGCTGCGCTGCGGCTGCTGCGATCTAAGGACTCGGGAGGGGTGTTTCGTTCAGGAATGCAGGTTCCGTGCGCGGGGCGCTTGGGGCGCGCTGGTGTTGGATGGGCACCGAGACGTGCAGAAGTGAAGAGCGCAGGGAGACGAGACCAGTCCTTGCCGGACGGGATCACTTTCGAGCACACAACCTCTGGCTGATTCCTCAACTCCTGCCTTCGCATTCTACGGTTTAACGTCCACCTCAGGCTTCTGACAAACCGGATCGCGCATCGCTGACGCACCCGTTCTTTTTGATACTGGACAGGACCACGCGTGGGTGTCGTACAACGCGTCCAAGTCCGCGGTGCTGCAAATGGCGCGGAGCATGGCGTGCGAGCTCGGCCCGCGCCGCATCCGCGTGAACTCGCTCAGCCCGGGTCACATCTACACCAAGTGCGTCTCGTCTCTCTCTCGCGCTGAGTTCTCCGGGGTCGTTGTGTAGGTCGCTGACGATGCACTGTTGCTTTTGACTGGATCTTTACTTGGACTCGACAATCGTGTCGTTCATGGATGTGCACACGCCAACTACAAACCGGACGCGCATGCACCCAACCTCAATCCAACGCTCATGCTTACATGCCTACCTCAATTGCGCGCGCGCAGCATGACCGCGGCGTACCTCGACACGCACCCAGAGCTGCTCGACAAGTGGGCGGGGCTGAACCCGTTGGGGCGCATCGGGCGGCCAGATGAGCTGCGCGGCGCGGTCACGTGGCTCGCGAGCGACGCGAGCACGTTCTGCACGGGGAGCGAGTGCGTACCGTGTTTCTCTGGCTTATGTGCACTGAGGGGACTGATCTGGTGTGCATTGCAGCATCATCGTGAGCGGGGGACACCATTCGTGGTGATTTCACCATGGTTCGCGCGTAGCGGGCATCTCGGTGAGGGCGCGTGGGGGCGAGTGCGTGACGTCGCGCGACACGCGACGCGCGTTGGGAGTGCGGGTTGCGATAAGACGGTATCGTGTACGATCGTGTATGAACAGACGCGTTGTAAAGGGATGTACGATTACGACTATGGCTACGACGAGGACAAATGCGTCGCCATCATTCATGTTGGCGCGAGATGGCGGTCAGCTGCAGTCTGGAGGACGACAGAGCCTAGAACGCTTGGTGGAACGGCGACGCTGCAAACATTAGGACAACGGCCGCGGGAGACAACGAGACGGGGTCGCGGTGCGGCGCGTACGTACGGCGACCTGCGGTGCGCGCACCTTGTAGTGCATAGCGTGTTTCCTGTTCTGTGGCGTCCGAGTTCGAGCTGCGGTGCCGATAGGGTCCTGGAGATAAGACGCACGCGAGGCGTTGGGCGGGGAAGTGGAGACAGAGTCTCGGATTCGGACTCGGAGAGATCGCAGAGTAATTCCGGTTCGGATGATCTGCGGCGGGCGGATCAGTGCTGGTGGTGTCGATATATCAGTGCGAGTGAGTTGCTGTATCAGTAGCGTATCGTGCAGTCGATGGGAGAACCTGCGAAGTCGAGGGAAGGTGCGTGACGGGGTCGCTGTCAGCGATTGGATGGACGGATGGATGCCATTGGGTCATTCAGTAGCTAACGAGGGGGACTACATTGGCAAAGCGCGTCACGGAACCACGGGCGGAGGCTGCGGCTGCGGACAGGAAACAGACGTGTCAGCGCAGGCGCATCGATGAAAGATTGAAGCTTTTGCTCGTGCGTGTACAAGTTCGCGTAGAAATGGTATCAGGACCGTGGATGTGAGAGTAAGGACGCCGTAAGGTGGGAGGGTGTCGCATTATTTCTCTTTTCTCTTTATCAGAAGGCAGAGCCTGAGGACGCGAAGGTCATTATCGAAAAGCAGACGCGCGGGTGGCGGGCCGCGGGCTCAGGTGGCTGATGACAGGGACGTGGGCTGGGAATCCGGGCGGACGGTAGGTTTGGAAGGACGTCATCATGTTGGCTCTGCGAGAGCTTGAGCTTGAGCGCATTGAGAGAGCCAAGGGTCCAGGCCGGGCTTCGAGCTTCGCGTTCTGTGTGTATGGTGACCTCCGCGTTGCGTCGGTGCAGAACGAGAGTGTAGGGTGCAGAGCAGACTGCGTCCGCGTCCGGGGGAGGGAGAGAGTCCGAGGAAGGGCCGGAGAGGGGGAGGGGGCGCGCAGCTGAGGGAACTTGGACACGGAGAGGCAGGGACGGGAAGGGTGCCTGGAAAGGGACTGGGGAGGCTGCGAGGGATCGGGCACGCCGCGTCGTGGGTCGACGATGTATGACGCAGCGAGCACGGCGACCCGGGCGATTTGCGAGCTCGACGGGGAGGCTGCGAGTGCGAGGCTGCGCACCGCCGCTTTTTTCTCCCTTCGCCGTATCGCAGTGCGCCCCTCGGTCCCGCCGCCGCCCGCCAGCCAATCAGAGCAGGGCTGCAGCAGGCTGCGACTGCGGACGCCGGAGCCGCGCGGGGATGCCGGCGTGCCACGTGCGGGGGTGATGGGCATCTGGTGTCGGGATCTGGTGCGCAGCGGACGTGGTACTGCGGAAATGAGAGCACGTCCCAAACGAGACCGGGCACGACAGAAAGCCCTCCTCGCCCGCTTCTCCTCTGCGCAGCCCTCTTCTACATCCCAGACGCTCCCTCCCGAGTGCCCATCTCTCATCCCTACCACCACCACCTCACCCAACGATGCACGAGCCCTCCACCGAGGTGCTCACCGCACAGTCCAGGAAGGGCAAGGAGCGCCAGGCGCCCCAGCCCACCGATTTCGCAGACAAGATGGTCGCCCTCCAGCGCAGGCAGGCCCAGTGCGTCTCCCAATATTATATCACAACCACCTCATGCCTCTCTGACCGCGATCCCCTTTTTTCATCCGCACACAGCATCACAAAACCGCGCGAGCGCGCCGACCGCACCCAGTCGTCGTCCGCCTCGACCCCCCGACCACCCGCCCGCGCTCCCTCCCCGCGCCGCACGCGTGCGCCCCCCGTACCCAGCCCCAACATCGTCGTCTCCCAGCCGAGCCCCTCCGCCGACCACGCCCCCGACGAGCACGACTTCTCGCGCCGCCTCAGGATCTCTCCCGCCTCCCCGCGCAGGGCCGAGCACAGCAGCCCCCGCGCCCAGCAGGGCCGCCTCTACAACCCCAACACCGACGGCGTCCGCCCCAGGCCCGTCGTCGCCGAGCCCGATGCCATGTCCGACGCCGCGTCGAGTGCGTACGCCCCACGTGGCTCTGCGCACCTCCCCAGGCGGTCCCAGCCCGTCCGCACGTCGGGGGACCCTCCACGGCTGTTCGACCCGCGCAAGGACAACCCCCACCAGTTCAACGTGCTCCAGCGCCCGAGCGGCCTGTCCAACGGAACAGCCACCGCCGCTCCGTCGGGCGGGATGCGCCAGACCCCGACCCCCAAGTCCTCTGGCGACTGGGTGTCAGCCTCGTCGACTTCCTCCGCGTCCTACGCACATTCCACCATTTCCTCTAATTTCACGCTCTCGTCGACGGCAACAGACTCCTCTACAGGTTCGGCGCTTTTCGACAACAAGACCCCGCGCTCAGAAGACAGCGCCGGGCCCTCCGCCCTCTCGTCCCAGCTCAAGCGGCTCTACCGCGAGATCTTGTCATTGGAAGCACGGGTGCAGTGTGAAGATAGGGACGGCGACATGGTGGAGGAGACCGATCGTGGGGCGCATCCGCAGCGTGTGCGCGTGCTCACCACCGCGGGTGCAGTAGGTGAGGAGGCGAAAGATGTTGACGAGGAGGTTGAGAAGGAAAAGCTGAAGCGGCTCGTTCAAGACCACAAAGAGTGCGTCCCCCACAGTTCTTTTTTGCTAACGCTTTTACTGACTCCTACTGCAGTCTGGTCGAGCTGATCTACCGTATGCTCTCATTGACGCTCGCACCGACCGTCCCCCAATCGCTCAAGAGCATCCCCGTAAAATACAACCTCGTCTTCCGGCTCTGGAACCACGGCTTCCACCGCCTCCTCGAGCGGCTCCGCCACTACGCCATGGCCGACTCGAGGGTCGCGCTCGAGCACCTCCAGGTGAGTCTGCGTTGATCGCGCGCGCGGCACTTGCCTTTTTGGGATCGAGAACTGATTAATTCGCTCGTGTGGCGCAGGAATTCACGTACTACGCGTACTCGTTCTACACGTACCTGATCGAGGAGCAGCCGATGGCGGGCCTGCGCGCGGCGTGGGTCGAGTCCCTCGGCGACATCGCGCGGTACCGCATCGCGGTGTCGTCCATGCTCGAGAAGAGCGCGCAGAGCACGTCGGGTACCGCGGCGGCGCACACACACGCGATCACGGCCGCGAAGCTGCGCGACAGCCATCTTTTGCTGACCCCTGCGGCGAACACACCGGACGTGTCTGCGCTCTCGGACAAGAACGCGTCGCCGACGCCTGCGGCCGTCGCCGCGCCGCGCTCGCGTTCCGCACAACCGCAACAGCCGCGCGCGGACTCGTCCGAGCCGTCTGTCGGGCACGAGCCGCAGACGAATGCTCGCGCGACGGGAGCGGCGGGGGCAGCGGCGAACGTGCCGAGCGTGGGTGTCGCGGCGGCGCGGCTGATGGTGCTCGAGCCGGAGCGCGAGCGGTGGCGGCAGATCTCGCGGGAGTGGTACCTCAAGGGGCTGCTCATCACGCCGGGCTCGGGGAAGCTGCACCACCATCTGGGCATGCTGAGCAGTCGGGAGGCGGAGTGTGTGGAGAAGGAGGAGTTGCGGGCGGTGTATCATTTCGTGAAGAGGTGCATCGCGCGTGTTTTCGATTGGTGATTCGGGATGGTTGCTGACGGTTATTCGTTGTTTTTTTTCGCAGTATGATCACGGTGCACCCGTTCGAGGCGTCGCGGGAGACGATCCAGGGGATGTGGTCCGGGCCCGCGCACGCGCGGCGCCAGGCGCCGGACGCGAGCCTCAAGGAGCTGTTTGTGCATTTGCACTGGATGCTGCTCACGAAGGTGCAGCTGGACGACTTCCGGCCGATGCTCGCGCGCTTCGAGGAGAAGCTGCTCATCGAAGGTGCGTCTTCTTCTCGTTATTTATTAAGGGGCGGTGCGCGCAGCACTGCTCCGATCAGGGTTAGGCGGACGCTGACGTGCTTCTTTCCTATGATATTTTATTATAGGTGACGACGTCGAGGAGCGCGACTGGATCATGATGGCGGTCGTGAACATCGGCGCGGTGCTCGAGTACGGGCGGCCGGACGCGGTGCTGCGGCGCGTCGCGGGCACAGGCAGCAAGGACGCGCATGCGGCGGCGGGCGTCGGCGCGGGCGGCGCGAAGGTCAAGCTCATGATGGCGCGCAAGGCCGAGGCGGAGCGCATGGACGTCGACGACGACGCGCGCGCGGCCACGGCGGCGCCCAGTCCGCTCCTCAACGGCGCGCCCTCCGCCTCCGCTTCCCCTTCTGCCTCTGCCGCGTCCCCGAGCCTCTCGGAGCCGAGCGAGCCGGTGCTGCCGATCGCGCTGCAGCACGCGCTGCAGCTCGCGTTCGCGATGCTCGCGCACACGCTCGCGCGGCCGGTGCGGCGCGCGCGGGGCGGGCTGAAGCCGGCGGTGAACCCGTACATCAGCGTGCTGCTCACGTTCCTCGCGACGGTGCTCGGGGACCGGAAGGACCGCGCGGCGGAGCGCGTGCTCGTGCGCGCGGTGCCGTGGGACGCGCTCGCGCGCGTGCTCACGGGCCAGTTGTCGAGGCGGGTCGTGGCGCGGGAGGCGCAGCGGGAGCGGGAGAGCGGCGGCGGGGGGCTGTTGTCCGCGGGGGCGCAGCCGCTGCCGGAGGATTGGTGCCTGCGCGGGCTTGGGTGGAGCTGGCGGAAGATCTACGAGCGCGGCTTCTGGGACCGCGCGGCGGGGAGCGAGGGCGTGAATCTGGAGGCGGAGGTGCTGGACCGGGAGGAGGCGAGCGAGGAGGGGATGGACGGGATTATCGAGGACGAGGACGAGGAGGACGAGGCGCAGCTTGGGAAGGCGGGGCAGGGACAGGGGCAGCAGGGGCGCGACGGGTCGCTGGAGTTTATGGGGCGGCAGGTGCGCATCGCGCGCGCGGGGCTCAAGATCGGGCGCGCGGTGAGCGGGTTCGTGTACGTGCCCCCCGCGGCGAAGGACGGGCGCGGCGAGTGGCGCGTCGAGGGCGCGCTCGCGGACCGGGTCGCGCGCTGGCGCGAGGAGGAGCGCAGGGAACGCGAGGAGGAGGAACGTCGTCTGAGGGGGACGAGGTGGGTGGACGACGATGATAGCATGGATGTGGACGATGAGGAGGGCGGGGCGGGGCTGGATGAGAGCAGTGGGGACGAGGGCGAGGGGGACAGCGAGCAGGTGAAGGAGCTTAAGGTGCGCTTTTCTGATTGCGGTGGGTTTGTACGGCTGCTAACATTTTGATGTCTCAGGCCCGCCGCCGCTACCTACAGAGCCTGTTGGCGTCGTCGCAGATCTCGCGGTCATCCCCCACGCGCAAACGCGCCCGCGGGCCGTCGATGC
The DNA here is from genome assembly GCA_005298045.1 of Pleurotus ostreatoroseus. Lineage (NCBI taxonomy): Eukaryota > Fungi > Basidiomycota > Agaricomycetes > Agaricales > Pleurotaceae > Pleurotus > Pleurotus ostreatoroseus. The sequence goes on along the minus strand of SWBT01000026.1, from coordinate 179,408 downwards.
GCAAGGCCGCCTCGACACTGCGCGTCGTGCCGGGATACACCGCCCTGGTCGTCGACACGAACATCCTCCTCTCCTCTCTGCAGATGTTCGCCGCACTCGTCGAGCGCCTGCAGTGGACGGTCGTGCTCCCGCTGCCGGTGATCATGGAGCTCGACGGGCTTGCGTCGAATCACACGCCGCTCGGGGAGGCCGCGGCCGCGGCGTCGCAGTACATCGTCGCGCACCTCCGGACACACGCGGCGTCGCTCAAGGTGCAGACGTCGAAGGGGAACTACCTCCCGAACCTGAACGTGCGCACGGAGCAGGTGGACTTTGACGACCGCGACGGGGCGTCGTGGGAGCGCAACATGGACGACCTGATCCTTCGCGCCGCGCTGTGGCAGCAGCGGCACTGGGTGGACCGGTCGGCGTTCCTCGAGGTCGATGACGAGATGCGTGATACGACGGGGGCATCGAAGGTCGTGCTCCTCAGCTTCGATCGCAATCGTGAGTATTTCCGAGCTTCTCTTGCAGGAAAGCACATGATACTGACGCCGCTGTCAATGTTACGCAGTCCGTCTGAAGGCGCGCTCGCGCGAGCTTGATGCGGCGAACGAGCAGGAGCTCGCGGCCATCCTCGCGGCCAGGCCATAACAGCATTGATTGCGTTTTGTTTTCATCACTCAAACATACCGAACATCAGGCGGCTTGCGCCCGCTCTCGACGGGTACGCGCGCGCATCTACCCTGTCCTGCTCGCTATCTCGTGCGGCGGACACGAGTCGGGCACCGGGGTACGCCACGGCGAATCAGCACCGTCGGCGCCGTGGGATGCCGCCGCGCAGAGCACCGGGGCGTGAGCAGTGCGGGGGTGTGGTATACCATCACAATCGTTTGGCATTGGGGTTTCCTTTGTTGCGGACTGTGAGCACGGGCTGAGTTTGAAGTTTTTTTCTCTATCTATCTATCTTCTACAGTATCGTCGTCCTGGTCGGCCGTTACATACCCTCATTAGGATTGTATCATTTAGCAATGTAAACTATTCAACTGTTCAGCGCCCCTCCGTTCCGTTCGTACATACAAGGTGCAGCGAATGCCTCCTGGGTCTCCGATGACCTCCTGTGGCGGTCGCAGGAGAGAAGCAGCGACGAGCTCTGAGAGTTGGATGCCCTGTTTGGGGAGGAGGCTTCATCGGACATTAATGTTGCTGCCGGGAAGCATGCAGAATTTGTCTGTGGGAGGCTGTACAGTACAAGGTGACCGGGAAGAGTTCGCAGCTCGTGGCTTTGGACGAACCTCCGTTTTCGATCGAGGCGACGTAGGCGATCGCTTCGCATTCCATGTGGCGCTCAGCGTTTTACTCCTGCCCTCTATGGTTGGCTCTTGCCACTGCCCTCGACGAAAGTTCAGAATGCTCGCAGACGCTCTGAAACATGAAATATTCGCCACTAATGGGTTTCATGCCGTTGCTAACGGGTGTGGCAAGGACGTTGGCAACGGCGGGCTGGTACGCTACTGCAGTCTGCTGACCGGATGCTACGGGCCCCTGCGTCCGAATATCCTCTGTTGATCGTGCTTAGCCAGGAACTTTATCGCCATTCATGGAGCCTGACAATCTTCGCGTCGTGCATCGGCGTTTTATGCCAGACCGTGGAATGCAGCAGCTGCTTGCAGGCATCCTCTCAATCAACCGATTTACGTGTTCCTGGCCGCCTCAAGGCTACCAGGTGAGCCACCTTGGTCATCTACGACAGCTTGGACTGATAGTGCAGCTCAGTCTCGCATCGGCGATATTCGAAACGCGGTGTGGCACACCTTGCCCGAAGAGGGGTATCGACGATGCGAGCGACGCCACCGTCGGATTTACTGTGTGTCGATTCTTACTGCCTCAGAGGCCGGCTGAGCGATGTGGATGGGCAGGCCAGTAGCCCTCGCTCGCACTCCATGCAGGTATGTTCTGCACTTCGAAAACGGTCCGGCGTCCAATGGGAGGGCGCGCTCCGCATCGTATCACTTTGCGAGCAGCTCTTGCAGAGGACCTGCTGATGGGTAGCTATTGAGAGCGTCAAATAAGCTCAGGTTAGGGACAACTCCGGCGTACAAGCTTAGGCTCCGCCCAAGCGGGATATCAGGAAGCCCTCGAATCTTGTTTGTTTGTAGGAGAGCGTCATTGCCGATGCATGTATATATGCAGAGGCGGTTCGACTGTTTGTTCTAGCGCGTCCGACTCCTCATCGAATATCTGTCCTGCGCTGATAACATACCTACGTCTACCTGCTCTACGCTCTACTACTTACTCTGCCATGGCCCGACACGCATACCTAGTCAACCCGCCGCTTTACTATGCGCAACCGGCATCCTTCCCAAGGAAGGATCGCCGGCAATCCACCGACGATGCGCTGCACTCTGAAGACAGCGCAGAGATGTCGCTTTTCTCTACCGTCTTGCTGGTCGTAGCACTCGTGGTCGGCGGTGCATTCTTCATTATGTCGATGGCCTACGTGCTATCGTACGAACACCATTACAACGCAGGTGAGTTTCGCTGTAGCTGTCCCCGCTTGAGCTTAACTCATATCACATTCCCACAGCCATGCCCACGCAAACTGACGGCGCCCACGCGCTGCTGCAGTGGGCAATAAAGCAGACGACGCACGGCTGCACCACCGGCTGCTGAATCGCCCATGTACATGACTATCGCCACGGTGAGTCCGCTATCTTTCTGCATACGGTGCTGAGGCTCATCTCGCTATCTATGTTGCTACGTACACAGGATCAATACTGTATCTTTAACCACATGTATCAAGTAAAAGTCGACTCGGGCCCTGATGCCAGGCCCCCAAAGTCGTTGTACCAGTACCCGGCTGGTGATGCGTCCATCACGGACACGGACTCGAGCTATTCTCTCCGCAGTGTACCAGTAGTGTTGTTCGTCGCTTGGTTTCTCTACAATCGTCTACTATCGTATACCCGCTCTACATGTCTCGAAGTACATCTGGAATACAAACTTGCCTTGTTCGAACGCAGTGACACGAACTTTCATTTCGGAGGATCACCGTGATAGCCTCTCGTAGTCTACACTAACAAACCGGCGCTCCACATCGAGGCCATATGAGTCCGGCGTTGGAACGCGTGCGCTACGCTATACTATACATGCACTAGAAACACGATAGCCTAAAGTTTGCAATCATTACTAGTGGTCCGTATACAAATTCAGTCAACCAGATCGCTACAGGGGACGACATCCCGGGCGAGCACAGTAATCGGCATCGTGCTTTGGAGTTCCCGCATCTCCACTAACGTCACCACTGAGGCTTCGGGTCTCACCTCGGGCGCACTCGAGCTTTCCGCGGACTGATGGCTCAAGGAACGGCGTGTGCTATGGTAGCTGTCATCTACCCTTGAATGTAGCCAGCGGAGAAGCCTGCTGCGACTCGAGTGGCTGGCTGTGGGGACTGCGCTGTGATTCGTGGATCCATCGCTGATCGGAGGCGTGGACCGTGTTTGCGGTCGTGACGCCAATTGCAGATGCCAGCCCAGGCGTTCCTGATGCAACTGCTTGCGAAGGAACATTAAGCCAATGAGATAGGCAGCGGCCACCACCTATGTCGTCAATCGAAGAAAGATATGTCAATGAAGCTTAACATGACGCGTATGATACTAATGGCCGTGCGGATACTTACGATGGCCCAGAGGATGCACAGTATGGTAAGGATTTTCTTGGTGTCGTCGCTGAGCAGGTGGTCACGCATTATGCCGGTTTTCGTCTGTAGGATGCAAGTGTCAATTAAGAGAAGCGCGACCGGAACAATGATGAATAGGCAATGTACCTCGAAGAAGGCGAATCCGATTACGAACAGACCCAATACAATGTGAAGGATATTACGTGGCGGGTGCGCCCTTCCGTCCTTCGGCTGTTGCAGATGCACAAGCGCACCCAGCGACATTTGGACGAGACATAGCGCGAAGAGCGCAACACCACATATCTATGAGAACCCCGGTAAGTTGTTGAAACATATATTGGCGTCTGGCCAGGCCGCTCGCGCTCACCTGGTGCTCGTTGACAACATGGTGATGGCCTTGAGAGGAAACGAGTATTGGTCCCAAGAGCCAGCCAACAAACATACAAGGTACAGCTAATGCCAAAATGCTGATCCAGTGCATGCGACGCCAATTTGACGTGAATGTTCGACTCCAACGAACAAACAAAGCGGAGAGCGGCAGAAAGAAAGCGAAGCCCAAGAAAGACAGAACAGCGTGCGCGACCATTAGTGTATGAGCATGTGTGACAGATAAATTAGATGTAGAGTCCGGTAGTAGCGTCGGTGACGGAGATAACAATGAGCTTGTAGCGGAAAGTGATAGCGATAAGCTTGCAGTAGAGGCTATAGACGAAGACAGAGCTAGAGGGGAGGTTGATGCGGACATTGGTGGCGCCGGAGATGTAGCCGATAGTCCCGGAGGCGCAGACGACGAGGAGACGGCGGCGCCGCTAGAAGACAACGCCAACGCCAAGGAAGAGGAGGTTGGATGGCTGCTAGTGCTAGGCATCGGCGACGAGGGGGCATCATCACTGTCGCCGTCATCGCCGTGCTTTCTCGCCTCCAAGACAAATGTACCAGCGTCCTGATGTTGAACGAGGTCTGCGTCTGCAGGCGGGTCAGGTCTTGTCACGCCGAAGGCCCATATCATAGTGCCATCGCCATCATCGTGCGCATCCTGAGGGATGTCGAACGCTAGTATGGGGCTTATTTCGTCTGACTGCGGATGGTGGGGTCAGGCGCGGTACATCATGGGAAAATACGATCCAGCGCACTCACAAGATCTGTCAGCGACGACACCGTCGCTGTGTGCGGCGGCGACGCGACGGGTACGGGCGCGGTGTGTCCTGAGGCTTGCCTTTGGGAAAGCGTCACGGAGCCGTCTTCGTTGGGCCACATGATGACGAGGGGCGTGTCGTTCATTCGTGGGCCAAATCCGCTGACGACATGGCATGTTGAGTACGGAAAGTCAGATCCAAAGGGCGGGAAGGTAAACGCACATGGACATCCAGCCAAGCTGGTTCAACGATTTGAGCTGGTCTGCAAAGGCAATGAATTTCAGGTCTTGGCTTTAAGTCAGAGGGTGTTCGTGAGACTTACAAGTGATGATATTCCCGTTGGTAGTAGCGGTCACGCACATTAACGTACCGCACCATGAAGACGAGGAAGTGTCGTCCTCCGCTGACACCTCTGACGCAAAAAAGATACTAAAGGCTGCGTAGAAGAGGACGGCGGCGCGTCTCATTCAGAGAGAGCGTGTAAGAGGGAGAGAGGGAGTTCCACAAGGGCGGGCATCGATCGGGGCTGTATAATATGTCCCGTCAATTCGGTTTACCGGGGAGAGAGAAGTGTGAGAAGTGAATGAGTAGAGGACTCGCCCAGGTTCTTGCACTGTCCGAGGCAATCATTCACACCAAACAAACATGATAGTATTGATACACGCGCAAGGGAAGGTTGCTGATCCCACCGAGGACTGGGAGCGGAAGGCTAACTCAATGACCGGTTCCCGAGGCGAAGACGGGCCCGGTAGTAGCGGTGTCCAATAGAGGGCGTACCTATAACATACTTTTCGCATGAACACGCACAGCCACTACGCACGGTGGAAACCCAGGTTTATAGTATCCGACAGCCGACCTGTATGTATGCGTGCGAAAAGAGTCCCTATTCGAGTTGTACAGTTGTCTTTACTTGTTGGCGTGTATACGCGTCTACTCGAAGATCCACTTAGCAGTGTCGTTGACGTACTGGACGGTGCCCTCAGGGAACCAGCTGGAAGAAACACAAGCGATGAGACGCGTCCAAGGGCATGGGACCCAGAAAACTTACAGTTTGATCTCCTTCTCAGCGTTCTCCACGGAGTCGGAACCGTGGCAGATGTTGCGACCGACAGCGAGTGCGAAGTCACCCCGGATGGTTCCTGTTCAAGCAGATCGTTTAGCCGCCCAATTAGAACACTTGCTGCACGCGTAAACTGACCAGGCGCGGACGCGAGGGGGTTGGTAGCGCCGAGCATAGCACGGCCGGTCTTGACAGAGTCCAAACCCTCCCAGACCATGGCGACGACGGGACCCGAAGCCATGTACTTGATGAGGCCAGGGAAGAAGGGCTTGCCCTTGAGGTCAATGTAATCTGGACACGATGGCAAGCGCGATCAGCCTCGTGTAGGAGTGTCAAGCGTAATGAGCAAAGCACTCACGCTGCTCGAGGTGCTCGGGGGTGGCGTGGACGAGCTTCATGGCGACGAGCTTGAAGCCGCGCTGCTCAAACCTGCTGATAATGTTGCCGACGAGTCCGCGCTGGACACCGTCAGGCTAGCAATAACAATACGCGATGGTCAGAGACAGCTTGAGGACGTGTTACACAACTCGGGCGTACCTTGACCATGATGTAGGTGCGCTCAGTGACAGACATGGTGGGCAGGAGTGAGTGGGTGGGGATCAAGAGGGTGATGAGGAGCGGGGGTCGTTGCCCTGCTTTATATGCATGCTGGCAATCCAGTTATCGATCCCTAGATTGAGCGCTAGAACCTTGACCGCGAAGCGACCATAGCGCCAAACAACGTCAAACTTCGGAACGTCCCGGTCGTGCTTGCCCTCGGGCTAGGGCGCCAATGCAGCTGGTCCTCATCGTCTTCAACGTCGCCTAACATGCCTTTCGGTCCTCTTGGTCTCTCTCTCGCTCCCTGGATTCGTTCACGGCCCGCCGTGTACAGATGGTTCAAGCCATTTGCTAACTGGTACGCCAACGCAGCCGGCTACCGCAAGGTCGGCCTCAAGTACGACGACCTCCGTACGTGTTGTTTATGCGGCATTCGTGAATACGCTCTTATTTGCTAATGTTCATAGTCGTCGTGGAGCGCCCTGATGTTCAGCGGGTGAGTGCTCAGCGTATGTCGTATAACTTGATCTAATGTGGTTGGTTCGGCGTATAGGCATTGGGCCGCCTTACCCCTCGCGAGCAATACGATCGCTCATTCCGTTACAAGCGTGCAACGCAAATGGATGTCATTCACCATGATCTGCCCAAGGAGCAATGGACTAAGCCTGAGGAGGTAGGTGTCAGATAGGTGGTCGTATGAGTCCGACCTTATACGTACTTCACAATGTCAGGACATCCGTTACCTCAAGCCCCACGTCGAGAGCGTACACGCCGAGGATCTCGAGAGGGCTGCTTGGGACAACATGACTGTGCAGAGGAGGAAGTAAACGTAACTCTGGATATAGTACATAGACCGTCAGGCAAGATAATCTCTTTCCCTCCGCATACCTTAACCCCGCACGCGAGTGTCACGTACCGCCCGGAACGCTTCGGTACTAACGCTATCAACCTCATTGGCTCAGACATACAACACGATGCTATCCATCCGGGATCATGAATCAATACAGTGGCTTTATTCTTTCATTTTGAGTACATCCACCTCGTAAGAAATACATTTGTTCTACCTGTCTATCATTAATAGCACTGTCCAACCCACGGACGAATCCTCAAGCGGCACAATTACAGAGCCTTAACGAGCGGCGACACGACCTCGCCACCCTTCTGCTTGTAGAAGTCAACGACTTTCTTGCCAACAACAGCAAGATCTGTGACACTTCGGTCAGATTATCACGGACGCAATCAAACTTCGAACACGTACTCGCGCCGGTGAGGCCGAACTTCTCGTAGACCTGCTTGTATGGGCCAGAAGCACCCCAGCCTGAGAGACCGAACTGCTCGTGACTGTACTTCTGCCAGCCGAGTGTCTACAGAAACGTCCTTGGTGTGAGTCCAAGCCACGCAACACGTAAAATCAACGCACCGAGTAGGCCTCAACGGAGAGGATAGGCGCACCGCTCCTGAGCACACTCAACTTGTACTCTTGGGGCTGGGCATCGAAGACAGACCAGCAGGGCAAGCTGACCACACGGACCTTGACGCCCTCCGCCGTCAGCTTCTGTGCAGCCTCGAGGACAATCGACACCTCGCTGCCCGTGCTGACGAAGGTGATGTCCTCGTTCGCGACCTCGTGCAGGACGTAGCCGCCGCGAAGCGCGTTCTGGATGGTCGAGTTCTCGAGGTTGGGCAGGTTCTGGCGGGACAGACACAAGATCGACGGCGTCTCCTTGCGCGTGAGGGCACTGTAGTACGCGGCGGAGGTCTCGTTGCCGTCGGCCGGACGCCAGACGTCGACGTTGGGGGTGGCGCGGAAGTGCGCGGCGACCTCGACGGGCTGGTGAGTGGGACCGTCCTCGCCGAGACCGATAGAATCGTGGGTGGCGACCCAGATGACCTGGTGCTTGCTAAGAGCAGACAGGCGGACAGCACCGGCAGCATACGAAACGAAGTTCTGTGGATTACGGTGAGTATAGTGTTACAGAATAGGTGTTGGGAACCTCACCATGAAAGTACCGACGAAGGGGATGAAGCCACCGTATGCCGCAAGACCGTTGGCAATGGCGCCCATAGCATGCTCACGCACACCATAGCGGATGTAGACACCCGAGTAGTCACCAAGACCGGTGCTTGGTGGCTGGAAGTCGACGACGCCCTTGACACGCGTCAAGTTGCTGCCCGTCAGGTCGGCCGAGCCGCCCATGAGGTCTGGCAGGACGGGGGTGATCGCAGAGAGCACGATCTCGGACAGCTTGCGCGAGGCCTGCGCGGCGTCGGCGGGCGTGTAGGTCGGGAGGCTCTTCTCCCAACCGTCGGGGAGCTTACCAGCGATGCGGCGCGTGAGCTCGGCGTGCTCCTGGGGGTACTTCTGGCCGTAGGCGGCGAGCAAAGCGTTCCACTCTTGCTCGAGCTTAGCGCCGCGGGCGGCGGCGGTCTGTGCGTAGACGTCATAGGTCGCCTGTGGGACGACGAACGACTGGTCGCCGGGGAAGCCGAACTTGACCTTGAGCTGCTGGAGATCGTCGGCCTTGAGAGCTGCAAGCAAGTCCGCGTAAAGCCTACATCAAGCGCTCATCATAGAGACCACTCACGAGAACCGTGCACGCCGTGAGTGCCCTGTTGCTTGGAACCGAAACCGATGGTAGTTCTCAGGCGGATGATGGTGGGCTTGTTCTTTTCCTGCTTGGCCTCAGCAATGGCATTGTAGATTGCTTGGAGGTCACTACGTGGCGGTCAACATCACAATGATACCGCAGTGACTATAGCTGCGCACCTGTCGCCGTTGTCGACGTGGAGGACTTGCCAGCCGTACGCCAGGAAGCGCTGCTCGACATTCTCGGTGAATGCGACGGCGGTGTCACCGTCAATGGAGATATCTAATGCCCTCTCCATTGAACATACGCAGGTCTGACAGTTCTGACAGGTACTTACGGTTGTCGTCATAGATCTGAGGGTAAAATGAATTAACCACTTTACTCAGGACCGAATGTCCGGACTCACGTAGATGAGGTTGCCCAATTGCAAGTGGCCTGCCAAACTCGCAGCCTCGCTAGCGACACCCTCCATAAGACATCCGTCACCGGTGAAGACTGCGCAAGTCATTAGAAAGATTGTAGCACGGGGGACGCGTCGTTATGCGTACCGTACGTGTAGTTGTTGATCAGCTCAAATCCTGGCTTGTTGTACTTGGCCGCCATGTGTGCCTGCGCGATGCCGAGACCAACAGCGTTGGCGAAACCCTGTCCGAGCGGACCGGTGGTGACCTCGATGCCGTCGGTGTGGCCGGCCTCGGGGTGACCTGGAGTCAGCGAGTTAAGCTGACGGAAGTTCTTCAGGTCGTCCATGGAGAGCTTGAAGCCCAAGAGATGGAGGAGGACATATTGGAGAGCACATCTGGATGCGGGCTTTGAGAGACGCGTTCCTCAAGCTCGATGAGCGCACTTACGCGTGACTGAAGGTGTCCGGTACATTAATCAATGCATCGCACGGTGGGGAAACTGTACGCACCCGTTGGACAGCACAAATCGATCGCGGTTATACCATTTCGAGTTCTTGGGGTTGGTGTTGAAGAACCTGAGTGGCGGGTGAGCATACTTTGGGGCGTGCAGACCCGAAAAGCGTCGGCATACCTCGAGAAGAGGACGTGGGCGGCGGGGGCCATGCCCATAGGGGCACCTGTGAAAAGCGTCGGTAAGCATCCGGCTCGGCGGGCGGTCGCGACGGGTACTGACCAGGGTGGCCGGAGTTGGCCTTGCCTACGGTGTCGGCGGCGAGCGTACGGATTGTGGCGATGGCGACATCGTCTGCGGGGTTGGATGCGAAGGCGGCCATGGTGGATGAGGAGGGAAAGAGCGGGTTGGATGACGGTGCGAGGGCCTGTGCTAAATACTCTGGAATTTGCCCGATGGCTATCTAATCACTTGGGCCGACGAATCAGCACGCCCAATCCGGGCAAGCCCGCTGACGTAATCCACGCGCGTCCCCTCGTCCGTCGGTCACCGTCCCTTGCCGTCCGCCAGGGCCGTGTCTTGCTTCCGCTCTACCACGTCCAGATACCCAACACTCGTTCCCAGGCTGGCCCTCGCCGTACGCGTACCGATCTGCTCTCATCAACGCGTCCCCAGTGCCTTGTCATTACTGTCTAGTACGTTCACGGCAGTTTCTCCGACATAAAAGCACTCACACCCATCCTTTTTGCAGGCTAGACTTTCCCCGGAAAATGCACCAACAGCTCACAGACAAACGGATTGGTTCGCGACGATTCCCCACCCTCCGCGCGCTTTTCTCTGACCCGCTGTGACATGGGAATATGTTCTTTCTAATGTCCATTTCACCACAGCCTGCAAGGACTTTATCCAGGCACTCGAGGCCTGCCATGCCGACACTTGGGCCAAGTTCACAGGGGGCTGCAATCAGACCAAGGTCCAACTTAACAAATGCCTGCATGAGCAGGTGCGTGTGAGAACCCTCCGTAGCATCGTGTCATCCTCACATGTCTCGCGTAGAGCATGAAGCAGGCGGCCGCCAATCGCGTCAAGGCAAAAGCGCAAAGGGAGCGCACGGAACAGGCCTGGCGGGAGCTCCGGGAGGACGACTAGTAATGCGCACTCTATCAGGGTCCAGCTATGTCAAAACTTTCTCTCCGACCCTCGATATACTCGATCCCTCTGCGTCACTCACAGGCCGCTCTCCGGCCGTCGGACACCACTCAATTGTTCACTCTACAATCCCTGTTCACACCGGCTCTCGTCTCGGGTTGTATCATTATCATTACATGTGTTAATTGGAACAAGCGTGTCTAATTCATGTTGTACAAGTTATTCTAACACATTACATTGCGCTTTTGAGCTTACAGTCTAACCGCCGCCGTCTTCGCGTCCTTGTCCGCAGCCGCCTTGACCGCCTTACCGTGGGTGAAGACAGTCAGCTCAGCCAACGCGACCTTACCGTCCGTCACCTCCGCCGAGACGACATTTTCTTTCATCTGCACCGTAATAACCCCGGCGATCTCCCGGCCCTTGCCCACCGGGACCGCGACCTTGACGACCTGCCCCTCGGCGAGCTCGTATGCGTGCAGCGACACGCTCTCCGCGTACGCGTAGTCGGGGCGGCCCGTGCCCGCGGGGCCGAGCGCGAGGACGGAGCCAGGGCGCACCCAGACGGGGATCTCGTCGATGGGCACGACCTCCTTCACCCACGTCGGGCCGACGAGCGTGCGCTCGGGGTGGAAGAACGACGTCCAGCGCCCCGCGGGGAGGTAGTACTCGCTCTCCTCGCCCTCGTGCACGAAGACGGGCGCGACGAGCAGGGAGGAGCCGAGCATGTACTGCCGGTCGAGGTAGTGCGTGGTGCGGTCGGAGATAAACTCGAGGAACATGGCGCGCTGCATGGGGTGGCCCTTGGCGCTGCCTTGGAGTGCCTGGTGCAAGACACCGCGTGAATGACCGTGACGGCAAGTGCATGACGAAATGCTTACCATGTTGTAGAGGTATGGCATGAGCCTGTGCTTCGCCTCAATGTACCGGGCCATGTAGGCTGCGGCTTCCTCGCCGTACTGCCATGGAACACGGTACGAGCCCGAGCCGTGAAGACGGGAGTGCGAGGAGAAGAGACCATAGGCGACCCAACGATTGTAGATCTCGGGCGGTGGGTGTCCCTAGATCATACAATTGTCAGCATACAATCAAGTCGCGAACATCCGTGGACACTTGCCTCGAAACCGCCGATGTCGTGCGACGCGTACGCGAAGCCGGAGGTGGTCAAACCCAAAGCACCGCGGAGAGCCTCAGCCATGGCCTCGAAAGTCGACTCGCAGTCACCTCCCCAGTGCTAAATGCGAACGCGCAAGTCAGATCCGTTCTCAATCCGGGCGATGAAGCGTTGCTTACCACAGGGAATCGTTGACCGCCGACGGTGGCAGACCGCGCGAAGACAACGGCCTCGCCCTCGCCGAAGCGCTCCTTGAGCAGGTCGAAGACGACCTTGTTGTAGAGCACGGCGTAGGTGTTGTGGATGCGCATGGGGTCCGAGCCATCGTGGAAGACGACGTCGGTGTGGGGAATACGCTCGCCGAAGTCGGTCTAAGGAAACAAATACGCGTTGATCAGCCGCCAACACCGCATACACGGAGGTGTCGAGTCTTACCTTGAAGGTGTCGACGCCCAGGTCGATGAGCAGGTTCAGCTTGTCGGCGAACCACTTGCAGGCGTCGGGGTTCGTGAAGTCAACGACGCCGAGGCCGGGCTGCCAGAGGTCCCATCTGCGAAGGTTGCACGGTCAGACTCCATGGTGCAAATCGTGAGATCGGTGGAATACGTACTGCCAGGGTGTTCCATCCTTTCTCTTGATCAGGTAGCCGCCCTTCACTGCCTCCTTGAAGATGGGCGAGAGTTGTGAAATGTAGGGGTTGACTGGGACATTACGTCAGTACAGCGTTCTGACCAAGATAGGACGAAGTACTACTCACTCCAGACACAGATCTTCACACCGTACTTCTTCTTGATCTCAGTAAGGTAGGCCTTGGGGTCGGGGAAGAAGTCGGGGTCGAACGTGAACGAGCACCTAAAGTCCAAAGCGTTAGCGGTTTACTTGAAGTAATACTCCACAGGAGAAGCGCACCATTCGTATTGCTTCATCCAGAAGCAGTCCAGGTGGAAGACACGCACGGGGCAGTTCCGGTCCTGCATACCCTGGAGGAAGGAGGAGACCGTCTTCTCGTCGTAGGAAGTCAGGAAGGAAGTGGAGAGCCAGAGACCAAACGTCCAGGCCGGAAGCACGCTGTAACCCATGAGTATGGTTAGCACCTTGTGACCCATGGTGCGAAGAAGTCGAACTTACGCGGGGCGGCCAGTCATGCGGGTGTATCTTTCGAGGATCTATTACCATAATGAATAGTTAGGAGAAATTCCCATGACATTAGAGGTCATTGCTTACCTCGAGCGGTGTCGCGCCGTAGATGACAAAGTACTCGAGGCTCTCGCCTGCGACGCTGACGCCGACACGGCTGACCTTCTCGCTGCCGACCTCGACTTCGACTTCACCGGGGTGGTTGATGAAGACGCCGTAGCCGCGGTTGGTGATGTAGAACGGCACACATTTGTAGGCCTGGTCGGAGGAGGTTCCACCGTCCTGGTTCCAGACGCTGACGGTTTGGCCTGGCGGAATGTATGAGTTATCTCAAGGAACCAGCATATATGCGCCGGAAACTCACCGTTCTTGACGAAGGCACCGAACTGCTCGCCCAGACCATAGACGAGTTCGCCGGGGGAGAGGTTGAGTTCTGAGTGAACGTATCTGACGGTCTCAGGGGGCGGGGCGGGATGAGGGTTAGAGCTAGTGTCGGTAGCAAGAACAGAGCTGTTCGAGGCACTTCTCAAAGTCCACTTGTATGGGACGTCGTAGATGCCCTGGTGCTTGTAGCCAGCGGTGGTCAGGGTGTGCTTTGCGTCTTTGAAGGTGATGGTGTATGGGTTCTCGGTGATCTCAGCGGTAAGACCACCGGTCGAGAGCGACCAGTTCTCAGAAGACTTGGCGAGCTGGACACTGGGCACCGCCGGGTCGTCGGGGAAGAGAGTGATGTCTGGAGTAGGGTCGATGGCCTTGAAGTGGTCGATCTTCACGCCGATGACGCCCTCCGTAGGGGAGTGAACACGGATGCTCAGAACGGGGCCTGTAGAAGACTCATTTCAGCACTTCGCAATCCAATCACAAATGCCAGCACAGCACACACCTGCGAGCGTATCTCCGCGGTGTCTGACGGGCTTGGTAGAGACTTGCAAGTTGTATCCGGTTTCGTCGGGGATCGCCTGGACGACCTGGAGGCCGTAGGAGGGCTTCACGCCGCTCTTGAGGAGCCAAAAGCCGTCGATGAAACGCATGGTGAGGGATGCTGCGACGTGGGCTTGGGAGGCGGCGCGCGATTTATACCAAGGCTACGCGGATGCCCAGTTGCGGCGGCCCGCCTAGCCGACCGAAGATTCCCCGTCAGAGGACGGCTGCCCCGGTGCATCGCAAACCAGGGCCCCGCACAACATTGCGTTCTGAGTGGGAGCTTCACCGAAATTGCCTTCGGAGACCACGGCTGGCTGCGGTCCAGGCGTCCGGATATGTTGCGAATTCTTGGTGCGCCCCTGAGAAAGAGAAAACATAACCCCGCGGGGCGGGGAGCATGTTTTTCGACATGCCTCCGGTGTTTGGCCGGTTTTTTGGCTGGAGTCCCGGGGTCGAGCCCGCAACGAGGGGAAATCGACAAGACATCGATGGGGTAAACAGCCGAAAGGCGGCAACCTAAATGAGGTCCTAAATACGCGATCTAGAAGCGCCGGTGTGCAGACGCGTCATGCAGACGCGTCACTGTCGGGCTTGCAGCCAACCACCATCACCCTCTCGAAATGTTCCTCTCGCCAAGAGTGTGAAATAAACATACATTCTCCGTCCTGCGTACAAATATGAATGGCAGGTGCACACCAGACACTTCTAGTAAGCATAGTTTCACCGTACAACTATATCCCCGCCCTTGCAGACACGTTGGACGCGTGCGGACCACCAGGGACCGCTCAGGAACCTCCTTGATCATAATGAATGCACTGGACAAACGCAAGGCAGATGCATCTTGTCGGCGCCGAGCTCTCGGTTTAATGCATAACAGCTTGACACTCGTACTCGTGATGATGTACCGTCGGGGTATCTAGCAGAGGTTCGAGCGGGCACCGGGCAGAGAAGCCTGCAAGGCCGCAACGTGGACGTAGTCTCGATGTCGTTCGTACCAGGCGTATCCCAGTGCTTGTTTTATCCGTCGTCTTGGATGCCTTGCTCTCGCAGTGTAGAAGACAGCACAGCGCTGCTCAGGAAATCATGAGGGCTAGGCGGATTGACGTTGGTCATTTTGTTATTCAAGGTACGTCTCCGAGGAGCTACGCGGATCAGATACTGATGGAGATCATAAGGCAGGTCAGCGTCGATTCTCTCAAGCGTACAGCTGAACCGACGGTACGCTTGCACGCGGCTAGAACGATATGAAGTGCCGTCCTCCGGGAAAGGCAATGACAGCCAATTTCAGTCTGCCAAGAACGAGAGTAGTCAACTTCGAGGCATGTATCCTCACAGTCAGTCAACTCTGCCAGAGCCTTTGTCCCCTTTTTCTCGTCCTCCTCGCCTATGCTGTTGCTCTCTCTGGCCCGTATTCGCGTATGGCCGATCGGTATGCAAGCACAATGTACACGTCACAACGAATTTTGCTTACAGTCGTGGTCTGCTGGAGCGAATGTTGGTCAAATTTCGGAGTCCAAGGCACCATCCGACTTGGACCGTGACACAGGCTGGCGCCACGTACTGTCACGCGACGCGTGACCGCGTCCGTACCTATCTGGTGTGTCGCGCTACCCATCGAAGTAAGTTCGATCACACTCAAACCATAGCCATGGAACGTAGTCTCAAGAACTCCGCAGATCTCTTAGATTCGACCCTTCGAATGGACCGTTCGTAAGCGGTTCCCGGGCGTCCTCTTTCATGTGCCGGACCTGCCATGCCCCCGCGACAAACAGCACATACATGCTTACGTCGAAATAACGGGGAGGGGTTTACATACCACTTTGTCAGCGGTTGCTCCCTATGCGCATGGCGGACAGTGCTCGACCCGTGGACGATAAAACCCGCTCGCAGGAGGCCGTCCTGACTTCAGTAGAGCGGTATGGAGCGGGGTAACAACGATATTCGTGTATTGGTACACAACAGGATCCGTACATAGTCGGCTGGGATCGAAGCGACACAAAAAGTCCTTACAACTGGATGCAGTGTCGGAAATAGTTGACAACGATTCAGGGTGACGCGAGGTTTTTGGCTCTCAAGCGGTATGCGTGTGAGTTGATACATTTGCATACCGCATTGTCACTGACTGAAGTCTCCAGCATCATTTATACATATTGGGACTCCATACGATGATCAGGCTTTGGTATGTGTGTAATACAATTCCTTTGTACAGTCTAGACTCAGCATAGTTCGATGTCCACGTTGGCTTCTTTAGTTGGCACAGTCAGGTTTCATCAGTGATTATGGCTACGCAAGACTCGGATTTTATGGTCGCTTCCATGATTGTATGACGTTTATATATTCTGACTATCAATTATCAGGCTGTGATCTTTGTGAGTACACGTGAGTTCTCACAGTCGTACACGCTCTGATTGACATTTACTGACACGTAAAATCAACGTCTCTTTCTTACTTCCCTGCAAGGACTTCGTCTCGAAACCAGGTAGCTCAATTCATCACGCTCAAGATATCTGTATATATGCATGTGACCTTAGGTTTAACAATACTCTGATAGCACTAATCGTCGTTACGGAGCTGTCAGCGCATATACGTGCGTAACCTTTCCCGCTCGAATGTACTAACATACGATGTGCCACAGATGTAGGAGTTTTAAGGCGTGTTGTGTCCAGTCAAGAACACATTGAAAAGTTTCAGCATGGAGTGCAATCCGCAGACCAGCACCTCTGCTCGGTATGTTTGATTTTTGCATATCACCGAGTTGCCGCGTCGGGTGACCCAAGCACGTCGGCTGTACAAGCAAGGCTGTGCCAAGTTCATCAGGCTGCCGTGCGTTTTGTCGAACACGATCATGGTGGGCCGAAGCTTCCGGAGGCTGTAGTGAGGCTTGTATTTCTTATAATACTATCAACGTAGGGTCTGACGTGTGGGGCATCAACGAAATCGGTGATCGACTGCGTCGCCGTCGCCGTCGACGCTCAAGCCGACAGCTCGCCAACTATCCAGCTTTTCACATCCATGTTGGGAATATACACAATGACTGCAAGGTACGTCGCTATGCTTACATATCAAGGCTTCGAGTTCATAATGTCTTTGTAGCTTATATCGAAGCAGCAGAGTAAGCAGTAATATCTTCCTGCCAACCTGCGCGTTAGCTGCGCATTGACAATCGGGGCAATAGAGTCATTCCATAGTAACAATCTGGGCCTTCTGCCGTGACTGAGCAGCTCGGGCCGTTACAGATACCGTTTCCACCTGGCAAACTTGTATACTCGGAACGCAACGGCTGACCTTGCCGCCACAACCTCTTGTCTAGGTTTAATCGCGGGTTGTGCAAGAGTACGCAGGACCGCTGTACTGTCACGGCAGGGGGTACACACCTGTGTTCCAAAGCAGTCAAAACGCGGATGACCACATAGCAGCGTCGGCGAACCTTCAATACCTGACCCATGCTATGTCTATGACCGGCACTCGGTTAACAAATCCTCCTTGCCCTCCTGCGTAACTGGACAGGTTTCACAATGAATGCACTAACTTAACATGCGCATTTGCGTATATATACCTATGACTGAGGTGCAAACCGATGAACTTGCTCTCATCTTATCATTGTCGTCTTTCCATCATGTTATCGAATATAGATTCGTCTCCGGGCGCCGAACTTGTCCATCGACTTCAATTCCAGTGAGCAAGACCATCATTGTATCTTCAGGTCTCGGAAATTTACCGTCTTCCTTCAGCCTACTCCAGAACTACATCTCTGTCGCCGCAATGAGTCAGTAGACCGCCGATATATGTATTACTAAACTTATCTCTATCGACATCTAGCTGTGGTGTTCTATGACTATATTCTTACGTTCAAGAACGAGTTTACACTGGTATGGGGCTCGCGATGGAGTGGTGCCTCATGGCTGTTTCTCTCGACTAGATATGTTTTATTGATTTTTACAATCATGCTATCCGTCCCACAAGACAACCAGGCGAGTCCGTTGCTTATCTACTAAGCATCAAAAATCTGATTGTAGCCTAGATGTGAGTTCACAGAACCGCCGACGCGCATCGGTAATCTCACGCAGCTAGCTAGATGCCATACGCGCCCTTTTCAGATGACCTTGTTCACTCTGCAGGTCTTCTTGAACTTAGAAGTTGCCAGTAGGTTTCGAGATTGTTCTAGACAGAAGAAAGACTGATTGCAGATGTCTTGGCGAACAGTTTTCTCGTCATTGCGCGTTCGCGCTTTACTTACAGGTCGCTGCTATCTGATCATGGGACTTGTTCATTGTCTCAGCCTTGGTCCTATAGTGCTCGCCGTGGTGAGTCATGTAGTCGACATGCATGACATTTGCTGACAACAATCCAAGTATTGGGCGATTTTCTGGAAATACTCATACACGACCAGGTTCACCATGATGGGAAGAAGCCCATGTCATATGATGGAAGCAAGTCCTCACGCCTCCAGAGAACTTTTGTCAGTCGTACTCTGTGCTTTCGTCTCCCGCACTTACTCATGTGCCTTTCCACACTCGCGCGTTCTACTGTAGCTGTGAGTTTAAACATTTGTACCGACTTTGACGTCGTACTCACCGTTCTGAAAGTTGTTATAGCTGGGCGCCTTTCTCCGATATTCGCGGATTTGATTGTAGTCGTCCTGACGTGGATCAAGACATACGGTCATGTTAGACAGATGTCTCGACTCGGCCTCGGAGTGGGATTCGGCACCATTCTTCTTCGTGACGGTACGAACATCCTGTTATCTATCGCGAACGGCTGACGTTTGACAGAACATGTGTAGGCAGTCAGTTATTTGTGTGCGCATTTCTCGCCCCCAATATTACGCCAGGAGACAAACTTATACTCCCACAGCATCCAGCTGGCTTTAAATGTTCTTCAAATTGCTCTCGATAGCAGAGTACGTACATATGCATAATTTCCCACCGTACATGAACATTACATGAACACTCAACTCTGCAGCCTTCTTCGATCGGCGGAAATCCATTCAATGCGCTTGTGCAAGTGTGCGTGACCGTGCGCTTGCTAAACAATCTAAGCCTTTCTGATTTTGTCGTACAGAATGCCGTCGGTCGTGATATCACGATTTCTCCTCGACCTCCGTAAAGCTGACAGGCGTTCCGACGCTTCCGCCGACAATATGACTCGATGTTGCAGCACTACTCCACCCTCCATATCCATTCCTGATAACATAATAGAGAATAGCAGCCTCACCCCGAACCAGACCGCGCACGTAGGGGCCAATGCGCAGCGCAAGATGCCCACCCATCAGGGTCATGCACGTGTACGCACGGAGAAAGAACTATCGGGAATAGAGAAGCATGGGATCGATGAAATTGAAGAAGTCAGTTTGTGATAGCTTCACCTTGCTTTTGACGACGTACCTGACTCGCTACTATATAGGTACCTCGCTGAGGGTTACGTAAATCGTCGAACAATGTCAGAACTCGGGATTGGCTAGTTTGAACCATATACAACTAAATTAGCTCATAGTATTGCACACTCACAGGTTATGACAAGGACTATCACTTGTCTATCAACTCTCGGACAGGGATCACATCTTGACTATTGAATTTTGATTTCGATGAACCAAGGGGTCGAATTATACGTGGAAAGAACTGGCAAGCATGTCGGCGGACATGTCTTCAACTCTCCTTCAGTCCCTCGCTGAGTCTATTCAAGTCAAGCGTTAATATTTCAACGCTGACCTTTGCTGCTCACAGTGCACGTTGACTAGTGACTGGTCGGTATCGTTGAGGCTCCACCTTCGTAGATGGTCGTACGCGCGGTTCTGGTAATCGTAAAGCGGCACACAATGGCCTCATTGAGACGTATCGGACGAGCAACAAGACACGGAAAGCATGGCGAGCGTTTGCGTTCGCATAAGGCAAACTCGTCGTCGTACCAGGCGAGCGACCCCAACGGCAGTCCTGGGGACCTGGTCCACTAGTCCAATGGGGCCATTTTTGGCATATACGATCCCTGAACAAATATTGGTCGTAATTCTAAGCTTCCGTAATGAATCTACTGCATTACTACTTGTAAAATAGGTCTTTTGAGCTGAATACAACCATACGTTAATTTGGCGCTTATATAAGCGCCCGATGACGTATTTCAATGTCCGAAATCATGTACGGACGTGGTTGCACTATCTGAATGATGTCATAGCTTAAAAAACTGAGATATTGTCACCAGATTTCTTGAATACGCAGTCAATCAGTTGTTACCATGAATATGGGGGATTTTATATTATAGAATGTGCATACCATTTGTGGAGGAAGCATATGTGAGGTGAGCTGCAAGCAATGCGCTAAACATCGTACAAACACATACAAATATTGATCGCGCAAGCGCTTCCAAGCGCTTAGCAAAGGGCCGTCGCGGAAATCTTCGAGCTTGTCTAGAAAGCTCAGTTGAGTTTAAAATACCATAATTTTCATACAGTACAGCAGGAGTAAACCTCTTGTAGTCATGGTAAAACATTGATCAAGTATTGAGCTAAACTGACTTCATAAAAAATCGAGAAAGTGGCAAGCAAGTATTGTATTGGAGATAAGTAAACATTAGAGCCCAATTGGGAAGTTACTTCCCACACTTATAGGAAGTCGGCGTGAATGTTCCCCAATCCACGCAATCCAACCTATAATGAAACGATCACTAAAACCAGTTTTAGGGATCGTAACTGGAGCTGACTTTGCCGGGCCGCTCACCGGTCGAATTCTACTTAGACCTGCTCGCTTCAAGCGCTTACATCGATCAGTATGCCACGTGAAATTGTGGACGCACGTGGTGGCGCCGCGCCGCGTCTGCGAATCGGGCGACCAGCAGTGCTAGTCTTTCTGTCTTCCACCCTGCTTCGACCGCTTTTGAAGTCTTCAGCTAACGCAATCATTTGACTCGTAGGACTGACTGGGTCAAAATTTTAATTGTCATCGTGATTATAAGCCGTGTATGAAGTTATGGACCGCACATGTAAGTACATACACCTACAGACCGAGCTAGTACTGACAAAGATCGCGGTGCTTTGTAGCCTCGAAGATGGTCTCATATAGCCTTCCTACGATGAATTGCCTGTGATACTACTATAAAGCCTTTGGAATGACACTAGTCCCTCCCAAAAGTTGTGGCCAACAAGCAAGGACGAAAGCTGTTGACAGACCGATGCGCAGCCTCCTCTACCGACACGTGTTTAGCGGTGTACTCTGGACGACCGTGGAAAGAACAATACTTTGATATCCTGTGGCGTGCATCCGGGCTCGGACTGAGAGCTACCCGTACCATGTCTGATAAAGGACTCCGAGGTATGTTCTTACGCATTGTTTGCCGGTGGAAGTTACTCAACAGGCTTACCAGCTAATTCCTCTTTCTGAAACATGTGCGCGGCGGCTTTCACGTCAAAGCTACTGAAAATAAGCGCGTCAGCAATCACTGCCAAGGAGTATCATCTGGTATATGCCGAACATTATTATATTTGAACAACGTCTCGGTTTTCAGCTGTGCTGACGATCGATAAGGTATCCGTACATGCTCAAATATCCGTGATCTATAGGAGACAGTCTTATACAAGAAGAGGATCCGCACAACACAGCTGACTTTGTTTATTTGCTTTTTCCTGATGGTGGCAAAAGCTCGCGCTCGCGCCAAATCAGCCCGTACATGGGGCTGGTCAAGCTAAGGCTTTGTACTGAGATTCATGTGGAGCTCTGAGGGTAAATGCTATGTGAGTACTCAACACTGCTCGTGTTTTTGACTTGGCAATAGGAAAAGCTCACCTACGGTTTTCCAAAACGTATGGCCGGAAAGGACGAATGGAAAGATATAAAGGTCTATATCGTGGTGTGCCTCAATGAGTCAATAGTTCACATACCTCCGGGCTTCTCTCTGTTTGATACGCTTCGTCTACTATGGATTTCAACCAGGTGACGGCGACAGCCAATCAAGTTCAAGCTTAGTGAGTAAAATTGAGTTTGTTTGCAACATTTAGACATAAAAGCCGAAACATGCTAGTGTTTATCAGGACTACATCTTATGGGCTGCAATCAGTCAGTATCATTGTTCTCTACAACTTGACTTGTTTAACGTCATATCCCTAGCTCTTGCTTTTTACGACTATATCCTTACGTTCAAGAACGAGATGGCACTCTTATGGAGTTCTCGGATCAGAGTAGCCTCTTGTTTGCTTATCACTAACCGCTATCTTCTCTTGATCGTCTCAGGAATCATGGCCGTGCCTTTTGACCATCAGGTAAAATACAGTCTCATGATACGAATGCCTCTTTCTGACTTATTTCTTGCAGATGTGACGTATTACCCATTGCGTCTCTCTTTTTTGTAACTGACCTCAGTCCGGATTCTCATCTCTGGCAGGTGTTTCGATACTTCGTTGCAAATGTCCATATTCTCTCTGCAGATGCTCTCAGTCGTCATAGTAGCCTGTAAGATGTCGTTACATTGTCGCAGTATCGCCGTACTGATTCTCTTCCGCCCAGTGTTCTCTGCTTTGCGTGCCTGGGCTTTACTCAACCGCTCTTACGCAGCATTCGGTCTTGTCTTTCTTCTAGGACTCGTTCCTGTAGCAACCAACATTGTAAGTTGAGCTCTGGATAGTTAATATTTGATAAGTGATTACGGGGACCAGTATTCTGCGCTCTTTTGGACATATACCTTGGTTGGGGACTTGGTGGTGACAGAGAACAGTCCCTGTTATGTCGGTTCAAGCCTTAGCGATGCTACTAATCTCTAGTAAGGGTCCTACATCATCGTCTCATGTCCACCTCTGACATATTACATCCATGATGCAGCTGTAAGCATACTCGTACGCCATACAATGCAAAGCTCATGCGGATGACAGTGGTGTTGTGCACTCGACTTTCTCTGATAATCGCCGATCTCCTAGTGATCGTCCTGACGTGGGTCAAGACTTATCGTCATGTCCGCCAGGCCTCTTCGTTGCAAATGCGGGTAGGCATAAGCGCTACACTACTTCGTGATGGTGTGTACAGCCTCAAGCGTGTCCTTGTGCGTCGCTAATATTCTAACGCAGGTACTCTTTTCTTCGTGTACGTCTCTGTTCTATTGGAGATTATCAGTACGCTGCTGACAGACTCGCTATGCAGTGCTCAGCTAATCTTGAACGTTGCCCAATTGGCCGTCATCAGGCAGGTACGTGAGTTATTTTATCGCATCAGGACGCAGAGATGCATATGATCTCCGGTAGCCCATTTTGCTCAACGGAAACCCGATCACTACTATCTCACAGACGTCAGTATCGCTAGTCGTCAGATCTGAGCTCTGCACTGAAACCATTGATATAGTGTCCAATCCATCCTCATGTCACGATTTCTCCTCAACCTCCGCAAAGCAGACGGATACGGCGATACGCCATCCACGTTAGCTACGAATGGTCAGGGCAACCCTTTGTTCCCCGCGCTACGGATCCAGACGCTCAATGGTATCAATGGGCTCGGGGACACGTACGGGACTCAATTACAAGTCCTCACGAATGAGCCTGCGAACCATTCTGCGCGTTTGGTCAACGCTGCCCTTGCTGAAACTCGACAAGATGCTAGTGCTCACGACGGCGAAGCTATGTTGATTGAAGAGGTATGTCTTCTAAGCTGTATCATGACCGACCGGCTAATCCTGGATCTCTCCAGGTACCGCGTAGTGCTTGATGCATTAGCAGAAGGGATCGTTACGAGAGAGTGGCTTTTTCGACAGCAGGTAGCTGGTGACAAGCCGATAGTCCTGCATAGATGCGTTCGATCTTGTCCGGGAAACGCTTTAAACGACCAACTTGAATCTGTCTGATTGTATTATATCGGCAGGAAGTATGATGACCTTCATCCCATCCAATAGATATCATCACCCCCCCTCCCTTGTGACCCGTTCAGTCCAAGCGGCATTGTCACGGCTATCTAAGGTAGTGCTTTCATTCACCATTGGCGTGGAGATGACTCATATCTTTCTCTACATTATCGATAACCACAGGAAAACTCGCTAGGGCATCTATCATGGCCGCCGCATCTTGCAATATAACGGCGTGTCCATCAGGAAATGGAGAAGATATATGTTGCGCACGATCGAAGTCACCCCCACAACACTCTATAGGCTGTCAAGGGGGTGTATTAGGGGTGTATTAGGGGTACACGCTGTCTGACTTCTCATGAACATGCCAGCTGAGATGCCTGCGTCGGAAGCGCTCGGTGTTCAGGTGGACAAAGAACGATTTCGGACACGCATCACACATGCTCGGAAACCGTTGCTCCACATCCGATGATACTGATGATCTTCTGCTTTTCGTGCCGCATCCTCCGGCTTGGTCTCTTGACATATGCACAGGTTTGTCTTCGAGCGTATAAACAAGAGCTGGGTCGAAGTGCGTTTTCTGCTGCCCCTGTGTTCAGGTGTCTGGATTACCTCTCATGGCCACCACGGAGGAAGGCATCATCGCAGCTATCTACTTCGAAGAGTAAGAAAGTTGACAAACTCTGCCGTTATTTCCTCACCATGTATGTAGATTGGTAGAAGCTTATGTGACGTTTGCCGTGGCAGGTGAGTATACGCACCAAACGCCATGAGTTTAGATCTAATTGCTTCTATTCTCAGCTCTCGTGGTCTACGAGTATCTCTTGACAACCACGAACGAGGTCTCCTTCCTACAACAGCGCAGATGGCCCGTTTCAACATGGCTATTCCTCGTCAACCGCTATATCCTGCTCGCATCGGTTATAGAGACAGCAGTTCCTTGGAGTTCTCAGGTAAATCTGTGCATGCTGTACCATCTTATACCGCTGAGAACCAGTCTTTATAGTCGTAAGATGTCGTCTTCGCATACGGGGCGTGCATATTGACAGAGCACGCTGCTAGATGTCGTGACCTCCACTTGGAAGGTTTTGTGACCGTACTCACCTTACTATCATTAGTTGTGGCTACAGGTAAGTCTATACTCGCACACTACTATGTTTTATATGGTCTCAGACTTCCGCTCAGTATTCTCCGCGTTACGGGTGTTCGCCTTGTTAAATCGCAGTCACCTTATTTCTTCATTGGTAACAGCTCTTGGGCTTGTACCGGTTGCCACTGGGATCGTAAGTCGCTACATTTTACCCTCCATAATCAGGGGTCATCGGTCTCATGCGCTATTTTTCTCAGTATACTCTCGCATTCGCTTCGTATAGCTACGTCAAAGACCCTGTGTTGGGCTCAGCTTGTTTTCCTAGCTATCACCTGCCCAATTCTGCTGTTCGTCAGTGAGTATACTTCGTCATTTCCGTCAATGACTGACCAGTGAACCTGCTACCCATAGTCGTAAGAATCTCAGTTGTATTCATTTATCAAGTCTTATACCAAGATAACAGTGTCTCTTTCGGGCCGTATCTGCTTGTTTCTGTCGGAGTTCATTGTACTCGCTGTCACATGGGTAAAGACCTATCGGCATGTTAAGGAGGCCTATTCGCTCAATATCCGTGTAAGGCTTGGAGCGGTTGTTTTTCGAGATGGTGCGTGCGCAGTACAACTTCTTCTAGTGCTTCACAGATGGCCTAATTTCTCTTTACTGGACAGGTAGCCTTTATTTTATGTATAGTTTCTCTTGCATGCTTACCCTAGCGAAGGCATTGACGCGTAGTATTGCACAGTGCAATTTTACTCCTGAATGCGGCGGAACTGGTCCTCGAACAATATGTAGGCTTCCAAGTTTTGTACTCGCCTTTCCGTTCCGACTTCGTACACAGCCCGCCTTCGAATATGCTGATCCGGCGGCCGCAATATACCAGGCGTACGTTCGCTAACTCCCGTATCGATAACCAGTAGACTTTCATCACTGATGACCCCTAGTCTGCAAGCTATTCTGATTTCGCGATTTCTCATCAACCTACGTATAGCCGATATGCACTACGGCGACACGGATGAAGACACCAGAAGCTCTTCGCGGTTCTCTCTATTGAGATTTCGAGTACCTCAGATGGACAGCATCGTCGGCAACATGGGCGAATTACTCGCGGGATATGCAGACCAGGACGAAGCTCCTTGGGATGATGGAATGGAAGATGTCACAAGTACCGTGGAAGTGCTGGAGATCCAGAGTACCTCCGCGGCCGTTCCTCCAAGGATACCTAACTCGGCGAACAATGAGATTCAGGAGGTACGTGGTCAGCGAGAATATCTCGATACTTCTGCTGAGTCCTGGTGTCCAGATGGCCCGAGAAAGCTTTGCTTAACCATATTTGATGGCGATGACGTACTTGATGATCGATGAACAAGGTTAAGTGTTGTATTCGCGGTACAGCCCAGTGGCCTTTTGCGCGCTGGCCGATGCTCGAAGTTCGTAGGAACACTGCTGCGAACTACATGCTAACTGTATCACTATGCTTCATGAGAAAGCTGTGTTATTAACGGAGGGGGAGATGACGTGTAGTGAACATTATACACCTATTTATAGTAAAGCTGGATATAATCCGATCCAGGAATATCGTGCGCAGTATTCTCAGATTAGCATCTTCGAGAAGATGGGAAAACCATAGCTACAATATGTTGCTGTGCGCAGGTCGTTGGGGAACATGGACAAATAATTTTGTAATCAAGGCGCTGAATTTCTTCAGCCAGACCGAGTACCAATGTGACGGTGGGTCTTCGCCGTTCCACTGGTCAACTAGGCGGGTAATCTTGAAGTCATCATCCAAATCGACGATGACAAATGACGTTAAGACCTATATCGCACGTCCGTTGAGCAAGTAGATTGTACAACCTTTGCTGACGACAAACCTTAGCACCGAACCATCGTAATGTATATTCTTGTTTTTGCGAATATATGAGTCGATTTGGCTTGAAAGTCGCGGAGACAATACGCGTCGACAAGCGTTCTGAACGCGTGCATATCTTTGACTACAAAAGATGAGACGACTGCACTTAAATCGACAGACATAAGCATCTTACTATGGCAAAAAACCGGGGCATGACGTCTTGCAGACCTGTGCACATTGACCACGGATCTTCAAAATATGCATCCGAGCGCCATCGCCTCTCGAAGATGTCCAATGTTGCACGACCGCAGAATAACTGTGACAGACATGACATCATTAGCTGTACATAGGTTACCGCTGATCTACGCATACTCACCTCTTCCAGGTCGCGGAGAACACCACGATACCTCTCCTCGACGAGAGGATCTCCAGCCTCCATGCTCAATGACCGTGCTTGTTTCTTAACATTCGCCGGATGCACATGCTTTTCGTGAGCTGAACATGCGCCTACGTAGTGTGCCCCGCCTGCCACGGAACTCAGTACTTCTGGGGTAGGCAAGACAAGGGTATGGGAGTTATGCTGTGTCATTTTGAACCCGAAGTCTGATATGGTGGTGGTGGTGGTGGTTTGAACGTTGGACGGTGGAAAGCGGTGAGTCTCGGGCTGTCAAATGACGGCTGTGAGACGGAAGTCTCCACCTGCCCCTAAGTGCGCTAAGGACTTGGCTGCGCTAGCAGAGGTTTATGTCGCGAGTACGTTGAGTCCGAGATAGCAGTCTGTGTTGAGAGTAAGGATCGCTGTGCCATGGCTATTTGACTGAGGTCGCTGAGGCTCATGGCCGTTCGGATGGTCGGGTCGCGAGCACCGCGTAAACATGCTCGCCTCATTATCACGCTCAGCGACGGGCGCTACGACGATAGCGCTCTCGCTTGCTCGATACTTTGCCGAGCACTGCCTGCCTTTCACTCCTTGAACGACAACCACGACAAGAGCTCGAGTTCGATGTTACCTCCGTTAGCGCATCCAGGGCGGAATTTTGTGCCTTGGCTATGATCGTGGCCCTGAACTACACTCTTGGACTATTTCAATGTTCATAGTCGCCACAGCCTGAACGCAAGAGCCCGTTCCAGAAAAATATCTACTGCTACAGGATAGTATGTAATACACCGCATCTCAACTAGCTACTATTCTACACACTAACAGCCCTACAGGGAATGCCAGTCTTTGGCGAATCATCTTGGGATGATGCCGAACATGTACCTGTACCTCCCAAGCCGCGCTTCAGCCGCTTGCTTGTGGGTGAAGGCCCCCTTAGGAACCATCCAGGCCAGTTCGGCCTCCATGCGAACGAAGAAGATGTCTTCTTTGCGGCCAGGATAGGTGGCGCTGTGAACTTCGTTCGCAAGGACGAACCCTGCGACCTGGTCTCCAACGGAGACACCGGTGACGGTGGCGTCCTTACCCGCTTGGACGACTATCCCCGAGAAGTCACGTCCATGGGTTTTGTGCGCAGGTTCCTCTATCGTTCAAACCAACGTTGAGGCTAGGGTGCTCGCCAACAAATTCGAGGGACTACTCACGAGTAATCAGGTCTATGTCTGATGGAGCGACGTGTTAGGCACTGAGCTGTCTGGTTAGAAAGATGAAGATATCTCACATTTCCAGTCAGAAGGGTCCTGCAGCATTGCCTCCACTTTGACAAGGATCTCATGGTCCTCGAGAGGCAGGACCGACGGCGGTGCCAGTGCAAGGACTTCCTGCTCAATGTCCTGAGCTTCTGCTCGTATGACTAGTCTCCAGGCACTCCACTCACCTCCGAGAAGGCGTGCCTCGCGCTTGGACGAGCGATGCTGGCTGTGGTAGTGGCGGCCGTCATGGTCTGTCGCGGCTGTAGCTCTGGCGGTCTCTACAGGGGATGAAGGGAGTTGCACTCCCTTAGGTTACATGCAGGAGCCACTTTTCAATGCTACTGCCAGGCCTATTTCGCGCGGCTGATGAAGGTATGAGACAAGCTAACCTTCCCGACGTGTGTATACTTGTCAGCAGTAGACCTTATTATAGCCACGCTATTCACGATGAGACGCCGCCCATGCCCATCAGTAGTATAGCGCGCACCTTGGCAGGGGCTCATTACAAGCCATGCCTCGTCGTCTGACGCATCCTTCTGTCCACCGTCAAAGACAAACATGTCGCGTGTACGTGTTTCACGTAACGCGTCTGGAAATCATCTTGGAGCATATCTGACTTGGTTTTTCTAGCTATGACTGGATTCCGGCATTCAAACACGGAAGGTCCCACGTTCAACCTGTGCACAGTTCGGACGCGGCGCTATCACACCGCCACTGCGCAGACGGTGGCACAGCATCGCTCACTTCACATTTCAGAGCCCGTTGCCACATTTCGATGCGCTGATTCCTCCTCCGGCCGTCGCTACACAGCCTGACCCGTCATTCTTGCAGAAAGGAACTATTCACAGTGGGCCACGTACCACAACGAACGTTAGGTGGCGGGCGGAGCCTGTGGTAGCAGTGTTTTCGGCTCTCTGGCAGAAGGACAATGCAATCCCTACTAGGTATTGTGACACCAAGGTAACGGCGGTAACTTGGAAGAGTCAGTGCTCCCTATTGAGCGTGGCGCGGTGCAAGTGCTGGCTCCGTAATGATCCAGATAACCTCTACTTCCTATATAAGACTACCCTGCGACCTGGGTATACCCCTCACTCATACTCGTATTCTCTTCGCCTCATACCATCTGAATGTCATCTTCCGATCCCGCCGAGCCACACACAGCTTCTACAGTCGCCATTTTTTGGGACTACGGTGAGTACTTATCGTATTTTGCATACCATCCAGGAACTAAAACTAAATCCTGTAGAAAATTGCGAGGTCCCCGGCTCTGCTGATGCAAGCACCGTAGCGTCTGGCATCTGTCAGCTCGCACAAGAACACGGCGAAATAATTTCGTTCCGCGCATATCTACAAGTGTCCGACTTCACGTCGGCACGATCGACCGATACGCTTTTAAAGTTGCAAAGATGTGGCGTTTCCCTACTGGATTGCGACCATGACGGTAGAAAGGATGTTGCAGACAAGAAGATCCTAGGTATGTCTGTGCGCTCTAACATCACCATCAATCTGCTCACACTGTGTCCGCCACCCGCAGTCGACATGTTTGCCCAGGCAATGGATAAACCTGAGTCGACGATCGTGCTGATCTCCGGAGACCGCGACTTCTTCCACGCCATTTCCGTGCTGCAGCTACGGAAGTTCAAGATAGTCCTCATGTCTCCCAGCTCGGCACGTTCTGGTCTCAGGACCAGCAACACATTATGGTATGAATGGCCACGCACAATACTGGAGGCAGGTGAGCTGGCCGATCCCGAACTGGCTAGCAAGAGTGCACACCAAAGGAGCATAAGTGCGCACGCTATCCCTAAGTTGCTCACGCCGGAGGACGGCGCTACACTTATAAATCTGCCAACGTCGCCTGTGTCCCCACCGATTTTGCCACCGTCGCCCGCCCCTAGTGCTCACGGAGTTCCTCCGTCACTTCCGTCAATCCCTCGGGAGCCAATTTATTGTTTCACCGGAACAACATACGGCAGGGCCCGCAACAACGCCACAGCAAGTCCCCGTACCATGCCGACTACAACTCTTGCACTACCGCCTGCAAGCCCCTTAATTCTGCCGACTACAACCTGTGCACTACCTCCTCCAACTCCCCGTACCCTGCCGACTATTACTCGTGCACTACCACCTCCCAGTCCTCTCGCACCCTTCACTGCCTTCTCTTGGGCGAACATCGCTGCTCGCGGGAGGCAGAGTGAACTAACTTCGGTGAGTAACTCCTTCCCTCTTTGCTCACGGCTCGATAGTTATGCGTGACGCATGTATGTCTCTTAGAGAGACGCACAGGTGCCCCGCAGCAACGAGCCTTCTCGGCTTCCTGGTCCGTGGCGGTCGCCAAGAGTTCTAGCATCCAAATCTGAATTTCCATCTAAGCTCTCGGTAAGACAATTACACCATTGTGATGTCGGGCACGCTGATACGTTATTCTCCAGAATGTCACGACTCTTGAAGATGAGACTCATGCCAAGTGTGGCGAGGGTCCAACTGACGAAGACGGGTTCCCACCACTGAAGAATGTATCCAACGAAGAACGACCACCCGCAACGCCTGGGCTGCTTCTTGAGCTTCATTCGCAGACATATCCCCAAGTTTCTGAGCCTTCTTCTCTGGGACTTCAAGGCCTCTCTGGCCTTGACGCAGCCGCACAAGGCTCGCCATCTACGCATGGTGTCGAGGCACCATCGATCCTACCTGGAGGCTGGGATAAAGATGGGTATCCAATACACCCACACATCAAAATCCCGACTCATGTCATGATTCGGGGCCGCAAGCCGCCACAAAAGTATAAGCTTCTGGTCAGAGTGCTTGAAGAGCAACGTTTGTCAGGTCAAACACGGATTGCCTTCTCGCAATTGGGGTCTTTACTGAGGAATAGACATCCATCGTTCCTCCAGCGGGCTGGCGTGGACAAACTCAAGGAAATGATCGCCATGGCCGAAAAGGACCACATTGTGATTGTTGGCAAGGAAGATGGCTTTGACCACATTGCTGGGCGAAACAGGAACAACGGCAATTCTTGGGTGGCCTTGCATCCCATTTTCCATGGGGTACCGTTTGAGCGGGTACCAATCCCGTCTCTTCCAGTTCATGACCAGGAGCCCGTTGCGTGATTTTTCCGGCTCGACCTCATGTCAGAACATGTGCAGACTATCTATACCTCGTGTCTATGAGCATTTACCATGAGCCTCCGGATGATACGTATTACGCACTCTTCAATTAAGGACATTTTGCGCTGTCGGCGCATCCTCATTATACCCCCGGACTATGTCGTCCACCAATTGTAGCATACTGTTTTCCGTTGATATTTGATCGCACCTCGTAATCATACATGTAGCCACAGTGGCTTCCTAGATCGACACATACACGATTGAATAATCAATGACCTTTCCTACTGTGAGCGTTCTTGAGCGTCTTGCAGTTCTTTCTCACCTTTTTGGTGCGAATAACATTCCTGCACTCAGCGCACAGCATGCACCGAGCATTCGCGGAATCTAATGTGACGAGCGCAAGCGGATGCAAATCCACACTGATCGATTTGATAGGATCGATGCCTCATGATCTTCTTGCAAAAGAAGACTCGTCGGGTGTTCCAAAAGCGACGTCGAGATTTACACCACCTCGGTCCAAGTCCCGCCGTCCGTCCGTCCGCCGTCTGCCCTCCTGGCGCTGTGCTGCTAACTCTCTCTCTCCAGGTTACAGCAATGTCTGAGCAGGAGGACAGCGTCGCGATATTCTGGGACTATGGTGCGTGCTCTCGCGCAAATTGCAAGCGAAGTAATTTTTGAATTCAGGCACGCGCCTCGCCCCGCCGCGTCCTTTTCTCCTCGTTTTTCGACGCAGAAAACTGCGAGCTCCCTGCCAGTGCGGACGGCTTCACGATTGCAAGTGGCATTCGCAACATAGCACACAAGTATGGGAGTGTCAAGGTGTTCAAGGCGTACTTCGAGATGTCGGAATTGACGTCGCAGCGGTCCATTTCGGCCCGCTCAGAATTACAGTCGTGCGGTGTCTCCCTGATAGACTGTCCCCACAATGGTAGAAAGGACGTCGCAGACAAGATGATGCTCGGTACGCAAATTCTATGTCTATTGTTTTTGAATACTCAAGCCTTCACCGCCACCATCTCGTCAGTGGACATGCTTGCGCATGCCATCGACAACCCCGCGCCCTCGACAATTGTGCTCATCTCGGGCGACCGCGATTTCGTGTATGCCGTCTCCATTCTCCGCCTCCGCAAATACCGAGTCGTTGTTCTCGCGCCCACCGCGACACACGCCAGCTTGAAAGCGCAGGCATCGGTGGTGTACGATTGGCCCCGCCACGTCCTGCCCCCAGAGCCGGCTCTGGACGGTCCGGGCCATGCGGGGACTGGTACAGGCTCGAGCTCGGCGTGGACCTCGCACTCGCATGATGGGCATGGCCAGGTCAACCTCTCGAACGCGCGGACGGGTCTGTTCACTCCGCCCGACAGCGCGCACACGACGCCGACGTCAGCAACCCGCTCGTACTTCACGTTTCAGAGCCCGCATATCAAAGGCTCGACGACGTCGCAGTCGCGGTCGAGTACAGGTTATCTTCACCGCCCGTCGGCATCGGCGTCCTCGTCTGCGTCGGCGAGCTCGTGCCATTCTGGGTTCTCGTATGGAGGATCATTAGAGGGTGCGGACTATTCAGATAGTGTTGATCCTTTGGTCAGTCGTCTTTTCTGGGTAACAGGATGTTCACCAAACTTATGGTTTGGTTCCAGGCAAAGAAAGATGACAAGTTCTTTGACTTGAGGCGTCGTTTGCGGGAAGCTAGTACAACAAGTAGCAATAAGCCTCGCTGGCCTACTTTGGCTGAACTCACTCGTACGGTGTGTATCCAACACCTTTCTCTTCACGTGTCGCTTATTGATTCGCGAATTTCACAGCACGGCAGGCAGAGTGAGAGATCATCGTTAGATGAGGTGACGCAAGGGAACACCGCTCGCGGGACGTTGGGAGCCAATAACGGCTCCCCACTGACAGGCCGTATCGCTTCTCTACCCTCACAATCTTATACCGTCCCTTCCATCCCGGCGGCCCCATCGCCCGAGCCGCTTACCGACGACCACGATAGCGATGACCACGACAGCGCGAGCAAAAGCGATCGCGCCTCCTCGATCATCGTGCCTACCGTAATGATGACGCGCCTGCGCGCGCCGCCGCACAAGTACCGGACGCTCGTCAACGTGCTCGAACGCGAGCGCGTGCAGGGCAACACGCGTGTCGCGTTCTCGCAGCTGGGGTCGATGCTGCGTGCGGAGGACCAGAACGTGTACAAGCGCACCGGGGCGCGCCAGCTCAGAGACTACGCGGAGATGGCGGAGGAGGACGGCATCGTCATCTTGGGTACGAGTAACTGGGAGAACGGCAACCGATGGACGGCGCTGCATCCGACGTATCATGGAAAGCCTCCGGAGGCACAGGCACCGCAAGTAGTGGGCTTTTGACGCGTCGCATACGAAGGAAGGGGATATAACCATCAATAAGGTATAGGCAGTGCGATCAGCGGAGTGGGACAGCGAGCAGATGGTATATACATGTACAACATATTCTTCATGCGATAGCGAGTTTAGCAGTTAGACAATGGGGTGTATAATGGCTATGTCACGGCGGCACTGGTACTGTAAACGTAAATGAGTTAAAGCAGCGAAAATTCCACCAAAAGAACCAGAATGGCGACGTTGTTGTACATTATCATAACGCATCTACTCGATTATATCCTCAAGATTAACTGCCATTGGTCTGGGGCCCTTGCCAGAGGCCGTATGTCTTCCCGGGAGTTGTCTGCCACAACCGAATGGTGCCTGAATATACGATCATCGATTAGAAGTGGCTGAGAGTTCCATAACAAATGTCACATACCATCCTCTAAAGACATAGCATGTGAAAGTGAGCAGGGTCCGTCAGTTGCGCCATTCGTTGATAAAACACGAAAGTGACGCACCACTCCCGCTAGCAAACATCTCCCCATCGGGACTAAATTCCACACAGTGCACCGGACCGTGGTGTCCTTTCAGGACATCGCGTTCCGTGCCATCCAGGCTGTGAATCCTGACCCACTCGTCGGTCGTGCTGCCTGTGACGAACCTGTCTTGCAAGACCGGATGAATAGACGCGGATGACGGCGCGTATGGCAGCGTGAGGCTATGCGTTTGATTGCCATTGGGCAAGGCGGGTATGAAGGAGACGGTCTTGCCGGACGTGACAACGAGCCTATTTGTCTGTGGTGACAGTTCCATGGACGTGATGGGGTTCGGGAACGTGAGACTGGTGGTTAACTGCCGCGTACGGAGGTCCCACCATCTGAAAGATAAGACATCCGCACACGTCAATATTGAATTTATGGAATGAACACAGCGAATTGCGTACTTGATGGCACCATCCTCGCCTGCTGTGACCCCGGTGTGCTCACCCACCCATACTACGCTCTTGACAGTACCTTCATGCGATAAAGTGGCCCCGCTTTCCAAGAAGAGGTCTGGTTCTGCGTCCGGCCTCCGCAGATCGAACATCCGGACCTTCTTCTCTTGGCCGCCGGTGAGAAGATGGGAGGCACTGGGCGATATAGCGACGCTGCGGACGATATGGTTGTGTGGAAAAGAATGCAACATCTCGCCGCTATAGGTATCCCATATTTTACTACAAGGACGCAATCAGGATAATGCGGATGATCGGGGCATGTACGCTTGGACGCACGCTGTGAAATCGGCGCTGCCAGAGGCAGCCCGCGCGGTATCCGGGGAGAGCTTGCTGGACCAGACTGCGCCCTTGTGTCCGAAGAAAGTTCCTATCCAATCGCCAGTCCACTCGCGCAACATCGGGTTCCCGTCCTTACAGCTCGAAATGAGGACGTAGGTACCATCCTCCTGGAGCGATGAGAAGGAAAGGTGTGTGACGGGTCGCGTGTGGCCGGGAGCGACGAGCGGGACAGACTTTGGATGGGAGGCCATGAGTCGTGAAAAACGTTACAAGTAAGAAAGAATAAATGTGGTCGTTGGGTCGTAAAAAGGCTGGATTATGTGGCGAAAGAGGACACGAAGAGGGCGCACCGCGCTCTGAGCAAGAGACTGCAGCGACAAACCGAGAACAATGACAAGCCACCGGTCGCCACACGTGGCACCATTGGCGCGCGCGCATCTCCTCTCGCGACTCCGACCAGCTCAGCTCAGCGAGCTCTCCTCGGGTGATGCCTTGCCCATTTCCTTCCTTTCTGCAGGAAAAATGCAGTGGGAAATGAGGATGAAGGGATAGGGTGCGATTTCAGCAACTCTACATATCTACAAAAAATTGACACAAGCCGTACAGCTTTTTCTTGCAGCTAGGGCCGGCCCCTTTCCTAGTGCTCATACCAGAGCACAATATATGCCTAAATATGCGGTGTTTCGGGGAGTCAATGACAAGCGTACCAGGAACAAATGTAGAAGCCGGCCGGATCGGTATCGAACTGTGCTTGAATCATGCGAGGCCGCCGAGACGTGCGCTTTCCCGCTCAAAGCCGACGCTCCATATGAGATAGGGCTGTGAGAGAAGCTTCCGCGATGACAGGTATACGACGTAGCTAGCACGCTACAATGAGCTCCCTCGGCGACGAGACTCGGTGTCGCGTTACGGGCGAATCGCCGTGTGAGAGAGGTACGTGAACAAGCTCGTACCAAAATAACCCTCTCAAGCTGAAGCAAAGCTTCGCAGAAAACGCGATAAGGTCAAACGACCGCGGATGCCGCCCGTGAGCGTGCTTCGTCGTGATTAAACCAGGCTACGTGAGAACGACCGAGCGCAGTCCATCCCGACGCGATCAAAGCGCGAGATTTGGCTTTGTTCCTGGCGGGTTGGACGACTCACTGTGCCTCTATCTCGAATATACTGGGACCAGCGGTCCAGAACCGCGGGGCTCTCGCCACAACAAGTCTGTACTGCACCAGGCCTGTGGCGTGCCATCGAGCGACGACGTGCTAGACTCTTGTCGAGGCCAAGACGGCTAAGCTTGGGTGCCCAAGTACGTTAGGTACGTTCCTAATTCATTCGCTTGTGATGTGCCATAATTGACTGTCGATAGCTGTGATAAACCCACCCGGCCGCGTTCTTCGCGGTGCTCGCAGCGACGCGTCCATTCGATTGGCGCCGACGCGCGCGGTCATGTGATCATTCGCAAGTGTTTGATGGGATTGCGTGCTTCTGCATACGCAAGGTAAATGCGCCTCATCTCGCGCAATTGCTACAGGATATGTTGAATCAGCAAAAATTACAAGCCAGTTACAAACGCTTTGTACCGAGTCAAAAGGGCGTCATGGATCTATGCAGATCCAGCGAGCTTTCTTCTTAACGACTGCTACTCAGGGACGCTCACCTCACCTTCTTCTCCCGACCTTGAGGCATCCGACTAGCTGGATCAGACTCGGGCAGGTTCACCACTCTTCCTCCGCGTCTCATTCGGAGCTACCTGTCATTACCCACCCCGTATACATTGTGCCTGTGGAATCTTGATTGGCACCATCACCTATATAACCCGCTCTCTGATTTAGCTCTAGCCCTGCCAGCCCCCGTTCATTTCTGCCTCTACTGCCATGGCTTCACTATATGTCAAGGCGAAAAACGTTGGCAAGCGCATCATCGGCCACCCCTCAGAAGAGGAGGACGTACCTGTAGTCTCTGTCGCCCACTGGATTCGTGGCCTCTCCCAGGACCCAAAGCGCGACGTATGTCTTCTCTTTCACACTCGACAACTCGATCACGATCGATGTTCATTGAATTCTCCAGTTTCTCGACTATGCGGAGTCTCTGTTCCCGATCACAGGATGGATTACTCGGTATAGTACGTACCCGCTTTAGTCGCCCGTCGAACTTCCTTAGCTCATATTTCCCCAGATCTCGGCTGGCTTTATGGCGACGTTGTCGCTGGATTAACGGTTGGCATCGTCGTTGTACCTCAAAGCATGTCGTACGCCCAGGTTCGTAGCGCTTCCTCGCACGTGCGTGAATTTAGGTAACTAAATATCTTCATCTGGTTCAGATCGCTACTCTACCTCCCCAATACGGTCTCTACTCCGCTTTCGTCGGTGTTCTCATCTACTGCGTAAGTTGCACTATTGTTTCACCGGTTAGACTGAATTCTCACGTCGTTCTAGTTGTTCGCAACATCCAAGGATGTATCCATCGGTCCAGTCGCTGTCATGTCCCTTACGGTTTCACAAATTATTTCCTACGTCAATGACCGACATCCCGGCGTATGGGAAGGCCCTCAAATTGCTACGACTGTTGCATTCATTTGCGGCTTCATCGTACTCTGCATAGGCCTCCTGCGACTTGGATGGATTGTGGAATTCATTCCCCTCCCAGCAGTCAGCGGATTCATGACAGGGTCTGCGATCAACATCGTTGCCGGTCAGGTCGCAGGTCTGCTTGGCGAGAGCGGCTTCGAGTACGTCCCCTTTCTACCCGGGCGATATCGGCTGTGAGCTAACACTCTTTTCAGTACTCGTGCTGCCACGTATAAGGTCATCATCAACTCCTTGAAGTTCTTGCCCAGTACAAAGCTCGACGCTGCATTCGGCATTACGGGTCTCGTGTGCCTGTATCTCATCCGCATGGGCTGTGACTACCTGACCCAACGATATCCCCGCCGGAGACGTTTGTTCTTCTTCATCTCCACATTCCGCAACGCCTTCGTCATCGTCGTCCTCACCATCGCGTCGTGGCTCTTCTGCCGGCACCGCAAGAGTAAGTCTGGCAAGTACCCCATCAAGATTTTGCAGTCCGTCCCGCGAGGCTTCCAACACGTTGGCTCGCCTATCATCGACAGCGCGCTTGTTAGTGCGCTTGGTCCTAAGCTTCCGGTGGCGACTATCATCCTTCTTCTGGAGCACATCGCGATCTCAAAATGTAAGTCTGCCCGCTTTCTCCGCGATGTCGGCATTGCATACTGACGGAGCACTTAGCGTTTGGACGTGTCAATGGATACAAGATCAACCCGAACCAGGAGCTCATCGCCATTGGCGTGACCAATACCGTTGGCACCGTCTTCGGCGCGTACCCCGCTACTGGCTCCTTCTCTCGATCAGCCCTGAAGTCTAAGTCTGGTGTGCGCACGCCCGCTGCCGGTATTCTCACCGCTATCGTGGTCATCGTGGCGTTGTACGGTCTCACACCCGCTTTCTTCTGGATCCCAAGCGCGGGCCTCTCCGCAATCATCATCCATGCGGTGGCTGACCTCGTCGCGAAGCCGAAGCAAGTCTACTCCTACTGGCGCGTGTCCCCACTTGAATTCATTATCTGGGCGGCGGCAGTCCTCGTAACGGTGTTCACGACGATTGAGGACGGCATTTACACCTCCATCTGCACGTCGCTCGCGCTTTTGCTCATCCGCATCGCCCGCCCGCGCGGGTACTACCTTGGCAAGGTTACCCTTCGCTCGGCAGCGGAGACTCGCGAGGTCTATGTTCCTCTGAAGCCGAAGGGCAGTCTGATGAACTGCAATGTGGAGGTGACACCCCCACCGCCGGGCATCATCGTCTACCGCTTCGAGGAGAGCTACCTCTACCCGAACTCGTCCTTGCTGAACTCGAGTCTCGTTGACACCGTGAAAGCGGGCTACAAGCGCGGCGTCGACTTTAGCCAGATCAGGATGGGTGACCGTCCATGGAACGATCCTGGTCCGAAGGCTGGTCACGACGAAAATGCAGAAAATATGAAGAGACCAGATCTTCGCGCGATTGTGCTGGACCTGTCATCAGTGTATGTTTGCTCAGTCTTTGACTCTGGATTTCTACTGATCATGATGAAATTGCAGCTCGCATATTGATACCACGGCTATCCAAGCCCTCATTGATACCCGTAATGAAGTTGAGCGATGGACAAACCACCCAGTCGATGTGAGCAGTTACCCTCAAAATTCTCTGTCTACTCTTCTGACTCATTTACTTAGTTCCACTTTTCGACCGTCCTCTCTCCGTGGATACGACGAGCCCTAATCGCCGGTGGCTTCGGTACCGGCACGCGTTCAGGTGTACCTAGAGAGATCGCTCAAGTCGTCTCGTTAGGCGATGTGCGGAGCTCTCCGATACCAGAAAAGTCTGCCGATATCGAGAACGGAATCATCGTCGAAGAACAGCTGGCGTCGTCGAGCCCTTCACCTTCGAACGACGGTGCGGATGACCTACCAATAGAGCTCGAGGACACGCCTTTCTTCCATTTCGATGTCGCTTCCGCGGTACGCGCTGCAGAGTACAACCTCACGCGGATAGACTCGGCGTCGACAAGAGTCTCGGAGGATTCGGGGAAGCAGCCAATAGCGGAGGTATCACAGTCTGAGAGAATATCATGACATCGACGGCAAACCTGATACGGGGATTTCCTTTCTTCATGATTCCCAACACAAAAGCGTATTGTAATTTACGATGTAGACCACGGATCTGGATGTAGTTGTACCGCGAGGAGGTAGGATATGTACGAGTGCTGCGTTGAGCAGATATAATACAATACAATCATGCATCAGTAAACCTTTGAGCGCGCTGTCGCTCTGCCCAAGCTCTGTCGCTCTGAACAACCGGCGTCAAACTCGTCAGATCGCGTCAGAGCCTTCAGACGGCGACAGATGCCTGCAGATGCTTCAGACCGCAGATAAAGGTCTCAAGACTTAGAATTTTTTTTCGCTCGCTCAGACCTTTTCTTCACAGCAGAGACAGACCCCATAACGACATTAGATATCTAAATATACCGGCATGTCTGAGCTCACCTTATGAACATATTGCACGTCTTTCTGCTGCCGACAGCGCAGGAATGAATGAGATACGAGGAAATTGTCGTCAAAGTCGGAGTGACTTAGCTTCAAAATCGAGTGCGATTGGGAGCGCCATCGCAACCAATCAACTTCCAGCGCTCTATCGCAAGCGCTCTCAAGCGCGACTACCGCGGCGCCACGTCAAAGTCAGCTCTTTACTTACACCATCGTCGTTCGCCATTTGTACTGGATAGTACTCTCGCCGTACCCATTGCTTTCTCTGCATTATTTGAAGCCCTTTGGATTGGTCGATATGGTTTCGGTACGTGCCTTCCGTCACGTTGTTAGTGCCGGTGCTGGTGTCTCGGAAGAGGTTTCTGAGTGCGGCAGCCGGCTTGAGTGCGGCGGTGGACTCGGTCAGTGACGATTCGATTCCCACTAGGACGTCTAGCTCACATGACAAGTGTAGATACCGGCCCTCGAGACCCTCCAGTCTGAAGCGGGCGGGCGAGTTATTGCTTCCATTATAAGGTGCGCCTTGCTGCCTTCGTCAGTTCGGAAAGAAGCTCTTTGTATTTGTGACGTCTGAGACCTACTATACCTTAGTACGTAGTCGTTGTATGTGTCTCTGTCGTACTGTGTATTAGTTGCCCCATGTATTAGTACACATTTGAATAATGGGAGTGAATTAGTAGTAATGGAATCTGGTGATCTGCTGTCTGCGGTCTGAATAAGAACCCGCCCATTTTGCTAGCAGAACCGTGAGCAAGCTTCTGCACAACAAAGGTCGCACTGACGGTCTGTTGTCTGAACGCTCTGAAGCGATCTGACGGCGTCTGAACGCTCTGAATCGCTCTGAATAGCTTATTCAGACGCGTCAAAGGTTTACTGATGTGAGGAAGCAAAGCACAGCCCATGTGACGCCGGTCGCCCGCATCCCTCACGTTCCACCACCACCGCAGTCGCGCGTAAGCTGTGTGCAACACCTTCGCCACGGTCCATGGACTTCCCAGCGTCCTTACCATATGCATACCGATCATGGTGACCGATGTGCGTAACGGCTCGTACAGAATCAACGCTCCTCCCGTATTCATGTAGACAGGAGATATACTTGTGCACAGCACGGGGATGATGCAGATAGATTCAAGACCCAATAGCTACATACACATCAGCACAAGAAACACACGTAAAGAGGGAGTTCACCGTCTCACCAAGATTCTCGCAGCACTGTCGTTGGATATGTTAGCTGCGCTGACAGTTACTGCCGATGCGATGTCCGTCAGTAATTAGTGCGATAGTCATAGGTTACTGAGTGAACACGGTATTGCCCTTACCAGGCACTTCATGAAGTGGACTGTGAGGTTACATGACGCGTCCGAATCGCGTGTCGCGACGCGTCATGTAGGATCAACTGGGGGCGCGATTTGCTCGCGATTTCATTCATAGTCACGACCAGCTTCGCAAATGTGACTTCTTGACGCGCAACGTCTTTCGCTGTGCAAAGGCTTGCGGCTCGAGCCTAGGCAGAAGCTCTTGAGACAGGCAGGAACCCGCCGACGCTTCTGGGAATTAGTTACAATAAGTTACATGCAATTGCGCAAATTTCGGCCGTGATGTAACTAATGTAAGTTACACTGTAACTAATCCCCCTGTAACTTACACCCCAATTTTCCACCCGACACTATCGTGTACTGATGCTTACCCCTAACCCAAAAGCGAACCTTGTTGACTGCCAAATGACGCCACACCCGGCAATTGCCGTAAAATCCGTATTCTCTGGTCCCGCTTCAAGTTGAACGATAGACTTGAACTACATTGGCATGCGACTAGTAGCTGCCAGT
This sequence comes from Pleurotus ostreatoroseus, assembly GCA_005298045.1. NCBI lineage: Eukaryota > Fungi > Basidiomycota > Agaricomycetes > Agaricales > Pleurotaceae > Pleurotus > Pleurotus ostreatoroseus. Next base: position 137,295 of record SWBT01000026.1, on the reverse strand, counting down.
ATTGCAGAAGACATTCCATGGATGCGAAGATCACACAGTATCAGGGAGTATCTCATGCGCTTCTCCAGGTCTTTGACGCCACCACCGCCCCTACCGCACACAATCCAACAGCCAGTGTTGTGATACCAGCGTTTGGAAGATACGCAGATACCCCGCTTTGTGTTTTGGTCGCATCTGAAGTCTTGAGGGATGTACTCTTAAAAAATGTGAGTATACAAGATGCAAGTTAAATACGCTTGCTAAACTTTCACCTCGAAGTCGTCTTCATAGGGGATCTCATCTCCCTCCTCATCTAATGGGGCCCATGGTGGGACGATATCCACCCACCTACCAGTCCAATCCATATTACAAACAAGGCACGCTCAATAACCGAGAGTTGACTTACGTGTCATCGCCCTTCCTCGTGTCTCCAGCTTGTCGGAACTTGATGGATGGCTTCGGACGAACTTGCTTGAGCGAGAACAATGGGCAGTACGTATATTCTCCCTTCACATTGCAGGCTTCCTGATATGACGATCCCACATGCTCGCTCTTCCAGCCGACACCCATTTGACCTCCAACCGTGACTCCTGGAGCGGCAGAAATTGGGAGCTGGCCGACAAATTTGACTCGAACCGACGAAGATCCTAACATGGTGGTTACTTAGGGCTGATGGGGGTTGGAGAATGAAATGTAAAGTACCTTTGTCTGATATTTGCAGCGCATAGGCCGGACAGCTAACCACCTTCGTTACTAGGTATATTCCCGGGGATTTCAAGGCTTGCACTTTGGACAGCTTGCCCAAAATGACATCTTTCGGCAGATCTGTCGTCCGAGGTTGATACATTGCCAATACCGCACCTCTTTCGTCTGCACGGAAGGCCACCTCGACGTCTATCGAAGCCTCAGCAACGCTGGCCAGATCGCTAAAAATGGTAATTAGTCGATACTGCTCAAATACCCTTCCGGAAGAAGCACAGACGCTGTTGGCGCTAACGTTACGTCTGCTTGCTTAGCGGTCTTCGCTGTAACGACCCATTTCGAGATTACCTGGCCAACGACGGGCTGACATCTATTCTCTTTTAGTTCTGGTACCTCCGCCAAGATTTCTTTACTCTCATAAATATTCCCTTGATACTCGAATTCTCCGGTTTGTCGATCGATGGACCCGTAATCTCCGACCTAAGAGGACGTCAATGGTGCAATTGAACAGCGCTGCTGACCGCTCACCTTTGGCGGACTTGCTTTGAATGGCATGTACGAGGCCCAGAGCGATGTCTCATCGAATATGAGATCGATATATTTGCGGTTTGCAGGTCGCTTACGAGACCAAAACCAGCCCATGGCGATAGTTAGATGAGAAAGGATAGAGAAGACAGAAGGGTCAAGAGTCAGAGAGCTACGACAGAGTAACGCTGTATTAGGTCCAGGTGAGCCGTTTATATGGTGCACGGAAAGCGTGTGTTGATGGACCACGCTTCGTACAGTTAGAGTTCACTCTGTCCACGTCCGCTGCAGAATCAAACGCTGTCGTACGGTAACTCTCGCTCTTGCCTTACGCATACACGACACGCGATAGACATGCCTCCAACTCACATATTCATCGTTTTCACTCCATCCTTTGGTCCCCTCCAACCAATACGTCCTAGCTGTTGGCTATCCATTCAAGACTCAAGGTACACAATTTATCTTCTGTAGTATGGCTCCTCATCTCATCGGTTCCCGTAGCTGTCTAGACGAGTCACCTGTTTCCGATTTGGCGGTCTCGTTACTTCAAAAATTCGTTGACATTGAACGAGCGGATGTAAGCGTGAATAACCTTTCAAGCCTTTTCTCTGCTCATCTGTCTGCAGTTGACTAAATTGCGATACCTTCTTCGATCAGAACATGGAGAATACTGCGTCAACAGGTGAATAAGACATCCTAAAGTTAGTACTCTGATTACTCACCGATCACTAGATTGGCTCGACCTACAACGGACAGGAACGAGGCTAATGGATAGGTTCAAGCAAAGTGGAGATATCGAAGACTTGGACGGCGCGATTGTCATATTACAGCAAGCGGTCGACAACATCAGTACTACGGAAGCTCAGCATCCCGAACAAACGCTGTTCAGTGACCTAGCACGCGCTATAGGAGCACGCTACAACAAGTTGAGACAGCCCCAAGACCTCGCAAAAGCCATTGATTTTCATCACACTGTTTACCCACTATTCACCGTCAGCGACCCCCGTCATTTCAGCTGGCTCTCTAGTATGGTATCCATATCAACGATATTGTTCCAACGAACCAGAGCAGTCGGACACCTTGATACCGCAATCGACGCAATCAACGAATTTTTGCTACTCTGCCCACCGCCGCAATATGTCCGCGATGCGCTACATGATCTTGGAGATTGTCTTTTCATGCGCTTTGAGACCCAGATGCAGCGTAAAGATCTAGATGACTCTATCAAGAACTTTCGCGAGTCTCTCAGCCTTCATGTAGTCGGCGAACCTGGCTCTTTCATGACAAAAAACTCCTTATCCACGTCTTTAGCGACACAGTTCAGCTATTACGGTGACATCGCAGCACTCGATGAAGCCATAGAACTTCAACGTGATGCGGTGTCTACAGCTACTGGCGATCAGCGGCCGGTAATCTTGCACAACCTCGCATCCACTTTATCGAAGAAGTGGCGGTTCTCTGGCGATGTTCGTTACTTGGACGAGACTATTCATACGTATCAAGAAGCTATGAGGAATCAAGTTCCTGGTCCTGCCTACGCATATACTCTCTCCGGCTACGCTCTTTCTTTATGCAAGAAATTCGACGTTACAAGAGACGTTCAGCTACTGGAAGATGCTATCCGACATCTTCAAACTGCTCTCCGCTTCACTCCGGAAGGCTCAACACGTTCAGAGGTTTTGAGAAATCTCGCTGATGCCCATCAAGCAAAGTACATGACGTTTGGGAATACACAGGCTCTCGACGAGGCTATCAGGCTTCGCTATGGTGCTCTTCACACCGAAACTACGAGATTTGGCCGTGCTGGACGGCTTCATCAGCTCAGCAACTCATTACGATATCGATACGAAGCGCTCTCCATTGAGGACGACATCCTTCAAGCTATTAAACTGGACACGCAAGGATTAGATCTGTTGCCCGAAGACCATCCGCATCGCTGGAAGTCGCTCAGCAGTGTTGCTAAAGCCTTCCTCTTTCATAAAGACGCGCCCAAAGCCATCGACAAACACGGAAAGCAAGCCTGGGCTACCCGCAATCATCTCGACATCGCTGAAGAACTGTTCCGTCAAGCACTTGAGTGTCAGCCGCTGACTGACCCTAATTCTCGTGCTTCGCTCCTCCACGACTTAGCGATAGCCTTAACGTGTCGCTTCCATGAACAAGAGACTATATCAGACCTAGAAGGATGCATTGAACTCGAGAAGAATGCTCTTCAGCTCAATTCGCATGTTCTCGTGCGCTGTAGCTCCCTTTATTCTCTAACTATGTCCTATACCGAGCGGTTCAAACGGACGGGGAATATCGGAGATCGCGAATGCGCTATTCGCTACGGACAAGAGGGCGCCTCTCTTCTCCCACCTGAACATCCCTATCACTGCCACTTCTACCGCAATCTTGCTGTAATATCTGACGACCCTTTCCAACTGTACGAGAAGGCCGCAACCCACAAGACAACATCAGCTCGAGGGCGCTACCAGGCTGCTATCGAGTGGGCCGAGCTGGCTCGTAGCGAAGCGCACCCAACAACCATTCAAGCATATTCACATGCGCTATCGCTGCTTGATCGCTGCGTTACGTCCTTTCCAACAGCAGAACTACAGCATTTAGTACTTGTCAACATGACAAAGACGATGACGTTGGCATCCGATGCTTGTTCTGCTGCGATAGAAGCAAAGCAGTTCGACATCGCTGTTGAGCTACTGGACCAAGGACGATGTTTGATGTGGACGAGACTCACGCGTTACCGTGACTCTTTGAAGGAACTCCAGCTCACCAACGGAACTCTTGCCGCGGAGTTTCAAGTGGCGAGCCGAGAGCTGGAGAACCTAGCGCTATCAGCGACAGGTTCTACGACATTATCTCTGTTCCCCGAGGCAGAAGGACAAAAGAATAGTCCGAATTCGGAGTCCTTCGACCGCAGAGGCTTGGACAATCAACTCCACTCTCTACACCAGGCGTCAGAGAAGTGGGATAACGTCGTGGAACGCATTCGCCAGATTGAAGGCTTCCGAAACTTCCTTCGCGCTGTGCCTTTCGTGGAACTCCAAATTGCTGCGCAAGATGGACCTATCGTTGTTGTGAATGTCAGCAAGTATCGTTCCGATGCCCTCATCGTGCAGCATAATTGTGACGTTGCACATGTCGAGCTACCAGGAGTGACACCGGAAAAACTCGCCAGTCTATCGTCATCGTTAGAGAGCAATCTTGACCTTCTTCAAGGCACCTCAGCAGCGACAAAATCCACAAGTTCGCTTCAGGATCCTCTGTCGACCTTGGAAGCAAATCGATATAGAGCGCGTATCAAGAAGGTACTTCGAACACTATGGGAGTCGATCGTCAAGCCTATTGTCGACAAACTTCTCCAGATTGGCATCGTGTACGGATCGCGAGTATGGTGGTACCCAACTGGCGTTCTCTGCAGGCTCCCGCTTCATGCTGCAGGGCTGTATAAACCTTCTCAGACAATTTTCCCCGAACTTTACGTCTCATCGTATATGACGTCCTTCACACGCGCGTTGCACTCACGCATCGAAACATCCGCTCCAGCTCCTGACATACTTGTAATCGGCGTGCCCGGTGAACAAGAAACACATTTACCTAACGTCGCGGCAGAGATAGCAGCAATCATGCGGATTTCCTCTATGGAAGGCTCTATGGCCTCACTGCGTGTCCTCATTGATGAATCCGCTCAGACTCAAGACGTCCAGACGTATATGGCGGACTATTCCTGGGTCCACTTCATCTGTCACGGTATCCAGAGCCCTCGACCCCTGGAGTCGTCGTTCAAACTACAAGATCAGCACCTGAAGCTAATCGACTTAGTGCATTCATATTTGCCAAGGGCAGAGCTGGCTTTCTTATCGGCCTGCAACACCGCAACCGGAGATATTGAGGGAACCCCTGATGAATTCATACACCTAGCTGCCGCTATGCAGTTCTGCGGATTCCGTAGCGTCATCGGTACTTTGTGGCCGATGAGAGACCAAGATGGTCCGGTGGTTGCGCAGGATTTCTATAAGCATCTCCTGGGCGCAGAAGGCAGTGCGGATGTGAGGAACTCTGCAAGAGCATTGCACGCGGCTGTAAAGGGTTTGCGCGAGAACGACGTACCTATCGAATGCTGGATCAACTTTGTTCATTTCGGTATTTAGCGTTGGTGTTGTAACGTATAGATGGAGGCAGTGTGTCAAGCCCAGTATCCTAACACTCCTCTCAATTATCGGACCTAGCAGGACTCGGGGAGACGCGCGACAGCGCGCGACGCGTTCGAGAAGATACTCCGCGCCTCCGCGGAGCAGCGTGCGAGTCACGTCGGTGTGCCATGCTGCCACCGGGGAAAGACTCTCCTGCCGCTCTTCCCGTCTCGATGACAAAGCACACAACGGTTTTATATCTGCTGTATTGTGGGCTAATTATCTTGGCATTCGCGTTCACGTCCGTGTCTTAGAGTCACCAGATGTCTGCAGAGAGCCCCAAACCCCTTTGGCTCGAAACACCCCTTGTCTACTCGAAACACATCTCGGCTGCTCTAGATGCCGACGTGTATCTGAAGCTCGACGTAAGTCATGTTGTATTCTCGGTACAATTTGTTAAGGCCAACGGTCTGCCACTGCTAGGTCCTACAACCGTCCCAGTCATTCAAGTACCGAGGCATCTCCCACTTCATTCAAAACGCTCTGCGCACCCACGGACCAAGTGTGCACCTTGTGATCGCTTCAGGCGGAAATGCCGGTCTTGCAGCGGCGTGTGCTGCAAAGGCTCTCAAGCTGCGTTGCACTGTATATCTGCCAGTGGGTGCAAGCGCGTCCACACTCGCGTTCTTCAAGCAAGAGGGTGCGGAGGTTGAGATCGTTGGAAAGTGCTACCAGGAGGCTTTGACGGCAGCGGAAGAAGCGGTCAACGCAGAACAAGCTGCGTGAGTACTGTATGCATTCAAACATGCCCGTTTTAGCTGTACTGACGCGATGTAGGGTCATGATCCCTGCCTATGACAACCCGCTACTATGGGAAGGACATGCCTCCATGATCAGAGAAACCGCACGACAGCTACCTCCAGGTACAAAGCCAGACACAGTGGTCTGTTCTGTCGGAGGTGGTGGGCTAGGAGCTGGCGTAATGCTAGGATGCAAATCGGTTGGATGGGATGACGGCGAGTCCTCTGTACCCCATAGACTCAAATTCATGGGGTCTCATATCCTCCTGCAGTATCCTTTATCGCAATGGAGGCACACGGCTCCAACTGCTTTTACCAGGCTCTCGCACTGAATCCCGGCCCGTTTGGCTCGACGCCGCAAAGTCCTCCTGAAGGCACTGAGGTCTTGCATGATACGGAATACGACGTCAACTATGCGCGGTTAGCCAAGTTGACTTCTCGTGCATCCTCTCTCGGTGCATCATGGGCAAGCCCTGGCGCGGTGAAGGCAGCGCTGGTTAGAAAAGGTGGCGTGAAGTCCGTGTGCATTTCAGATGAAATGGCTATGCAAGCTAGCTTCGAGTTTGCCGGTAAGTCAACTATAGCGTCGTTGGACTACGGAGCTAATTGGGTTTCCGAAGACGAACACAAGATCCTAGTGGAGTTGGCTTGTGCTGCGACCTTGGTGTCTGCCTATTCGCCTACTCTCTTTGACAAGCTTGTTCCTCCAAAAGCTTCGGGTGCAAGGCGGACAGTCGTCTACATAGTCTGCGGCGGTTTCAAGGTGTCTCTGGCAGAGCTTGCTGAGTACAAAGCGATCGTCGAGGCAGAGCAGTCCAAGGAATGGCAAGTGCTGTGTAACGGAGAGCGGTGGAATATTCCAAAGTAACAGAATGAGACTACACAGATATCTTACAGCACTATCCACTTCCATTTATCCTCTTCTTGCATAGAATACAGCATATGTCCAGGAGTAGAGATATTTGGGTTATGAAGAGGATGATTGTTGCGTTGCTGCTGCATCCCTTTGGGCCTTCTTCGCTAGCCTCTCCGCCTTTATGCGCGCAAGCTCTTCTCGCAGGGTAGTTTTGTCGTTTGGCAGGTCCTAGTGCATAATTTAGACAGCAAGGGACAGAATGAAGCAGGGCTACTCACCCGTACGATGTTCTGCTCTGGTGGAAAGATCTTCTCTTTATACTAAAGCATTAGACTGGTAAGACACGTTGGATCGTCCGAGACATACACAACTCACCGGAAGCACATGCTTCGCGTACCATTCTGGATTGCTATAGTGCAGCATGACCAGGAGCGGGAATGCTACATAGGTCGCGAACTTGAACACCTCGAGATTGGGGCCACCCATTGCGCAGGATTCGTTTTAGTCAAAGTATGTTTCGTACTTTTGGGTGGCCTGGTGAACGAGTCGGCGAAAGCAGGAAGCAAGGTAAGCAGACGACCGCCGTGAAGTTGGTCGAGCTGAAAGAGCCGAGAGCATCCATGCGCGTGCCGAGCGGCGAGCGCCGCGGCGGTATTAGCGCGTCGTCCCGCACTACGCTTGGTCAATGCCACCACCATGAACTCTTTCCTGCAAAGCTGAGGCATAAAACTAATATGATCATAGTCACAGCTACTAGACACTCGAATACGCTTCTTGAAACTCTGTCAAAGCTTTAGAACGCGCATTATCACGTACGCTTGAAACCTAGATGTGCGGTCGTTCTTTGGTTCGCAGTGCCAAAAGTTGTCGCGGATACGGCCTTCGCCAGAATGTTTGTGAGTGGGGCTTATTCTTATGGTGTCACTATTGAACTACTCTGAGCGCCAAGTCTCGACACGAACCTTTGACTGCTCGAGTGATTCAAACCTGCAAGGCAAACATGCAGTCAAAGATGAACGTGGCCCAAACGGTACCGGCTCTCTGTCTCGAATGCTCGACCGATAGCCCTGATCTGTTTTTGGAGCGACTCCACGATGACTGATGTATAATTGGGCGACCAAGATACTAGCATGTGCGTGAGGCTTATAGCAACATCGCTCCAAGCTGGGTTCCATCGAAGAAATGTAGCGCAGCTGCTTTGCTACCACGGTCATGATCAGGCATCTTTACAGAACAAGAAGATTCATCAACGGCTTCATGAGACTTACACCCGGACGTCAGCCACATAATGAAGCGCATTAGAACTGACGTTTATCTGCTCTTGAAGACGTCTCCTCTCATTGTAGACATCGCTCAAGACTCGTATGCGCTACTCCGAGGATATTTGGGACTAGTTTGTAGCTATCTAGCTTCCAAGATTTGAGCTTACAGCAGCTACGACGAAACGTTGGGTCCCATCTGCGAGCTGGGACTCAGATTGGAAATTGTCAAGCTTTGTATCCTAATAAGTACAAACAAACAGACGACGTCTCTGTTCTCGCGGTTCTCTGTACCTCAAGGTCAACTGGCCTGAGCTGCGTAGTCGACTCTGTGGAAGACCGCGGTCGAACATCCACCCCTATCGCTGTGTAAGATAAGCACATCCTGGTCCACTAGCCCCAGTGTGATACTACCATGGCTCGGTGTTCGAGTACATTCGTTGCTTAGGTTTATAGGTCCGATTTTGCGCTGAAACCGGCTCCTAGGAAGAAAGGTCTCACGGTGTCGCAGCGGGCTGATTCATGTTTGTTATATTGTGTGATCGGATGTGCAAATGAACAAGCGCATTCTATGAGTCTAAGCATTATGAATACAACCAAAGGTATCCAAACGCTGCCTCGCCGGGAGGCTGAGTTGAAAGGCTTCATAGTATCAGTACAGTTACACCTGGGAGTCAAGTTAGGAACACAGTAAGCCCAATTTCCTTCCTTAGTAAAAAGAAATCCGCCCATCGAGAATAAATGATAGTTGCATTTAGTCGTGAAGGATCGTTATTGGCAGAGCCTAACCATAGATCTTCAGCCATTGGAAATCGAAGTAGGCATTCGTGAATGCGGAAGGATTGTTATTGACAAGATCTAGGTATTTAGGTTGAGCATCTCTTCATGTACCTCACGTAAAAGAAGTATACCCACCGGTGCAGCTACCAGGGCAACTATCTCCATTGAAGGTTGCGCCAGCCCAATCCCCACCTGCGATACTTATTAGTGTAAGCGCGAAGAGGGTAACCAAACGGAGCATACAGAGCGTAAGGTTGATGACGATGTTGTGCCAGCCGAAGTGAGAGTCTAGGTCACACTGTGTACTAGGGAAGAAAGCGAACGGTGTGCCCTACGGTAACCGAATGAGCTGTGACTCAGCACCGAGGGTACGATACTTTCTTACCCAATCGTCCGTGTTAACGCTAGTATGTCCGTTTTTGACGTCGCTGGGGACGCTACCGTCTTGGCGAGACCAGAACCAGACCTTGATGGAATTCGGCGTACGCTCCATCGCATACCAGCCACCTCCTGCGGCGTTGAAGGCTGGGCCAAAGCTGTTCTTGGCGGGTGCCGTTACACCACAGCCAGCGTTACCGTTTTCGAGCGCATCGCAGTTGGCAAAAACAGAGGTTCTGTGAAGACCGTCTATCAGACCAAGCTGAAGAGTTGAATGTGCGTTTCCACGCACCCTGCCATTAGGCGGCTTGTGGTAGGCATAGTGCATCCTGTATGACGTAGATGTGGCTGAGCTGAAACTAAAGAAAACTAGCTTTGTAAATCTTACCTGCCGCCGTGTGGAGGGTCGCCTGGTTGGGGGAAACGTTGTTCACGCCTTCGACGATATCGACTTCTCCCTGGTTGGGCCAGTCGTCACCAACTTCCCAGACAGCCGGCCACGTGCTAATGGAAGCAGTGAGATTCACCATCTTCCACTCCACATACAAGTTGACGTACCCGCAACCCTCCGGCATGTGTCTGATGTTGAAGCTGTACGAATAATGTAAGCAATCTATTGCACTACCAGAAATCATGCTTACATCGCAACGTGGTTGAGGTATTTCTTGTGACTCTGGATGCGGACAGATTTTCGACCAGGCCCGCTCGGGTTGAGCTTGCTTGTGTGATCTGCACGGATGATGAAAGTGTCGCTGAATGCGTAGGTCAGGTTCTCGGCCAACGCGGTCTGCTGATCTACATATTGACTGCAAAGTCCAGTGAGACGTTTCATTGAAGAGTGAGACAACGTGGTGAGTACGCACACTCGTCCGTGAGTAGGGTCGGAAATCGCCTGGTGACTGAAGGACTTCAAGAACCCGATTCCTTGATGGCTATCTGTCTGGTGATAAGTCGCACCGAGCACGACAGGAGTGAGGGCTATATAGAGAAGTGAAATGAACGACTTCATCGTGAAGGTATGTAATGAGTGAAGTGGGACCCGATGGCTGGCAAGTATCGTAAGGACGACACAAGGAACATGCAGTCAGGCGGACCTGAGGGGTTCGCACGGGGAGAAGGTGCGTTCCTTATAATCCGCTAAGAGAAGCACCATCAGGGACGGCTACATGCTTCCGACTCCTGTTTTTCATTTCTCCGGATGGAATTATCGCTCGCCGGGGGCCGTTGGCGTTCGACATGCAGGAACATGTCATTGGAGACGGCACCATTGTAAGCCAAGCAGGGAAGAAGCAAACGTTGTTTCCCAACTGCATGCGAGGGCCGCTGGAGGATGATCGTAGGGGAGCGGATAGCGCAGGACGCCGGCTCCGAGAACAAATGTTCGCCATAGGAGGTATACAGCAACGCCAGATCATTGTGTATTCGACGAATGAGGGGCTGCGACGGAGAGATAAGGTGTGCAAGGGAAGCGGAATGGCCAGAACATAGGGAGCCTCCGTTGATGTATGATGGAAGATTATCTAGAGCGCCCAGATATACTAGCTGATCAAGCGCCACAAAGGATAGGTCTAGCACCCGGAGCATGTCAGTGAGGAGCGGCGTTGAGGGCTCGCTCTCACCTTCATAGGCTACCGAGTAGGGTTTGCATAGACTTCTCTGGACCTGGTGGGAAAAGAGGGTGGTTCGTCAAGCAAAGTTGTTTCTGCCACCGGCGATATGCGAATTGCGCGCAGAACATATCAAGGGCGTCGACAGAAGACTTGTGTAGGCAGGTTATCGCCTCGTATCACGGAAGCTGTGGGAGAAGCACGACATGAGGCGGCGAAACGCTTGAAATCACCAGAACGCTGAACTTACTAAGTTAGCAGCTCGTTCAAAGCCCCTGCGCAGTGCGAATTGTTCATAAGTATATGTATCCGATACACATGCTTCAGGAGCTTGAAGTGACAACTGAAAACTCTGGCTAAGCCCACGCGCTAGAGAGACAATCTCCCGGAGTGAACAGACTGTGTATACTCAGCCCACGGTATTTTTGTAAGTGTTAGATCTATTTTGTTGACATTCATGCTTTGTAAGGGTTTTGAACTCCGTACAAGGGGGCGGTCCCTCATTATGAGATGCACACCTGGCTATCTGGACCGTTATAAGAAATATACTGTGAAATATGTATTGAAGAAGGCTTAGCACGGAATGTGATCGTCAACATGATCAGGCGTACCAGTATATGTCCTGCAAGTGATGTGTCTAGATGCTTTCTGCCGCTGACCGCATAGACGTAAGATCGTCGACGAATAGTAGCGAGGTCGACGTATCGAGTGTGAAGCTTCAGTCAGCTGTATTTCGGTATGGAAGATGTTGTCAGTGATTAGAGCCGTAAGTGATACTGTTGGAATCAACTTGAGTAGGTAATGGCGGGCAGTCGTAGGGTTGCGGAGAACAGTTCAAGCTTGTACACCTAGATTGGACTCAGTTGTCTTAATGCAGGAGCCGCGAATCCTGATATCATGATAGTGCCTGTACGCAGAAATTGATCACGGTAGTTAGATGTGAAGCTTCAAGACGTACCTCTGTGAGAGGTCTACGCCGGATAAGTCTAAGTTCTCACGAGATGACATCGCGCCCTTGAACATCGCGTCCAGCCCCACCGATATATCGTCCCAAATACGATACGAACTCTCATCGACGCTGGCACAAATGGTGCCTGTTTATATGGACCCTGGTAAGGCCGTACGCGCGCTATGCGGTCGTATCGTGTTCTGACCGGTCGAACATAATGGAAGACGAGCTTTCAAGCTTTGTGGTAATGCAGTTGATCGTACTGACTATTCTCGCCTTCGACATGGCGGTTAGAGGTAAGAGACTCGGGTTAAGCGGCTATTGGGCCCACGGTTCCTGGCGCTTATACTTTGATGGCTGTATTACCCATTCAAGGGAAGTTGCTGGAACGCTGTAGAGCAGCCTCTTACACGACCATCACCATCGTCCCCGAATCCTCTGACTAACTGGCCGTAGATTAAAAGACTTGAGCAATCTAATTGTTCACAGATTTACTCCTCTGCCCGATTGACCGCTGGAGACCGACTCTGCGGCCACCGTGACTGATATCCTCGACATGTCAGCCGGGAGAGGCATACCGTTACTAAGCGGACCACCTCCGTCCTTGAGCGATGGCAATGAATCTGCGTGTCGCAAGTGCAACAAGGAGTTCAACGTCATTTTTGCAAGATCTAGGCGGTGCAACCATTGCGGTATGCAACCTCATATCGCTATAACGAATATTGTGGCAATGACCACTGACAATGCCCAGGATATCTCTACTGTCATTCATGCACAGACTACCAGGCTTTAATGCCGCGCGGTACTCTGACAGGGGGCATACAGCCGGGTCACGACCCTGTGTCGGTCTGTGCCTATTGCATCGAGGATCTGACCAGTATGTGAGACGTCCTGTCTTCGAGAGGTCGCTCGTACTTTCAGGAGTACGTGATGTACTGACGGTCCCTATTAGTTACTGCGTCTGGAAAGGGGCAACTACGGTCCTTGCCTCTAGCTAAATTGAAGAAATATGCTAAAGACTACAACATCAATGTGACGAACGTTATTGAAAGGGATGAATTAATCGACCGATTGATTGCTGCTCGGGTTAGTGCATTGTTACCTGCTTTCTGCTGGCCAAATAATGAGAATGTAATTTTAAGGCTCCTAATGGCTGTCTCCTTCCAGCGAACGAGGTCAGTGGTGTACAGATTGTGGTCATTACTGTCATTGATCACGTTGCACAGAATTATTACAGGAAACATTCGGTGCCCAAGCGTAGCAACGAGCCCACAAGAGGTTTTTTTGCTCGTGCAAGGGACGCTATGTCAACCAACTCACCACCAAATGCTGGTACTACACAGCCCCATCCGCCGCCTTACCAGCCGCGGGCCCGAACTACTTCTCATCCTAACTTTCCTCGTCCTGACTTAGATCCGCAGCAACAGCAGTCAGAGAGACAGCCTCGACCACAACAGCGCCAGCCCCCACGATATCAATATCAAAACTATAATCCCTATGTACCAGGCCAGTCCGGCAGACCTAATTTCAGCAACCCTTATTCAAGTAATGTACCACCGAGATCGCAGCCACAGCCTCCCCCTCGGCCGGCACAGAACAATCAGACTCAAAGCAATCTCAATGTACCATCTATGAACAATGCTAGACCGCGATCCGCATCTGCTCCGCGAACGCCGACACGCGACCCGTCTCCGGCACCCATTATACCCACTCTGGATGAGTTACTTGCCATGTCACCAGAAGATATCCGTACGCTATCCATATCCACTCTGAAGACTTTACTGTTCCGGAACCATGTACAGACGTCGATGGTAGTGGAGAAGAGCGAGCTGGTAGCGAAGGTAGTCACTCTCATCGAAGATGAGAAAGCGGAGAGGGAGGCGGCGGTCAGACGCGCTGAAGAGGAGGAGAGGGAAATGCGAGAAGCGATTGAGAGGTCGAAGAGGGAAGAAGAAGAACGCCAGGTTAGGGAAAGGAATAGGCAACAAAGCGAGGCGCAGCCATCAGATAGCCAGCAAGAGCCATCTACGAATATACCTTCTTCGGCTCATATCCCTAACCTAGCAGCCTCGAATTCGACCTCCCCTGAGCGGACACCCCCGCCCGGGAAGATGACGCCAAAAGCCCAGGCAATGGCTTCACATCTGGAACGCACTGGCTTGTGCGTAATATGCCAGGACGAGGAGGCTAACATAGCTATCGTTGACTGCGGGTAAGTCACGCCTCACGATCCTCAATGTAACATGTACTGAGGCTCCAACGCTAGTCATCTTGCAATGTGTCGGTCCTGTGCCGACTTGATCATGTCAAGTACCAGGGAATGTCCTCTATGCCGAACGAGAATAGTAACAGAGGCTCGGTTACTGAGAATCTTCAAGTCGTAGCACGATACGTCGTGTATTCTACAGATAGATAGTGATTGACACCGATACTCACCATTGATGTCCTGTTGTAGTACGGAGAGCGTCCTCTCTACGCCTTCGGAAATATTCACTACTGGATGAGGGTATTGAGGGGCTCGGGAGTACGCGCCCGCGTGCCGGCTTAGTGGGCGCTCCGATGCTAAGAGGCGACCTCCGACTGTTGGACTCGGACTACGTTTCCTCTTCGTCCTCATGCACTGCTAGTGTCTCGCACCTCTGTTCATCTATTTGCACGTATATCTCGTATATCTTATCATGGCTACGTGTAGTGTCACGCGTGTATGCCGTGCTTTCAATGTGGTGTCTCTGCGGTCTCTTCGTCCATTCTCGACCTCTACAGCCTCACGATCCGGGCATAACAAAGTGAGTATCACGTAACTAGTTCAACGCAGTGTATTCACCAAGATTCAGTGGTCGAAAATTAAGGGCACCAAAGGTGCCATGGATGCTCAAAAGAGTGCGCTTTACGCGACTCACTACAGGGTGAGCACTGTACTCTCTTTTGCGACTATTTGCATCTGAGTAGAGAAGAATTAGAACATAATCATCAGCGTCAGGGGTATACATCAAACATTATTCTGGCGGATTGTGTAGCACTTACGATGAATTTAGAGTCCGGTAGTGCGGATCCGGAAACAAATGCCAGTCTAGCATCTGCTCTGAGAAGGGCTAAGGATGCCGGGATACCCAAGGAAAACATTGAAAAGGCACTCAAAAGAGTATGTGAATACTTCTTACTCGCAGTATCGTTCTGACTGGCGTAGGCAACGGGAGGGAAAGAAGGTGGTGATCAAGCTATAACATACGAAGCTATGGGCCCTGGGTCTGTCGGCATGATCATGTACGCGAGTCGTCTTTAAAATATCACATATTTTGACACACGCTCAGAGAATGCCTTACCAACAACGTGAATCGCACACGCTTGTTCACCCGTGACACACTTGCGAAACATGGGTGAGTCCTCATTGCGCCGATCTATCACTGCGCGCTGAACACTTTACAGAGGGCGAATAGCACCGGTTATGTACCTCTTTCAACGACGTGGGGTTGTCAGAGTGTCTATTGAAGAAGGCCCGGACTTCGACGAACGGCTGGATCGACTCATAGACACTGCTTTGAAGGCGGATGCGGAAGATTTCGAACAAGATGAGTCCGAAGTTGGCGTTGTAGAAATAGAAGCAAGTACACGTCTTGTCTTGTCATCAATCTCAGTCAGCTAAAGAACTGTCATAGTTCAAATGCCCGACCACCTCACTCAGCAAGTTAACTGCTGCAGTCACTGCCCCGGGGCTTTGCAAAGAGCTGGTTAGTAGCGAGCTGTGCTATCTCCCGACAGAAAAGCCGGAAGCAGTAGACGAAGAAACAGAGATGAAAGTCGGACAACTGGTTGAGGATCTAGAAGCACTGGATGATACCCTTCGCATCACCACCACAATCGACTGAGTGTTACGAGCACTGTTTGGTCAATGCATATCTGGATCTATGCTCGAACAAGGCCAATATAGTGGGTTGCATGGTCATACAGAATGTGAGTCCGGTCAGTGTATAAAAACGTACAGGAACATACATAGCCTACGTCTATAACATACATCAGGTAACAGGTTCATATCGTGCTGTCTACACTCATTCTTTGGTTTTTACATCACCGTCGAACGTTCCATACGATGCCGAAGAAGTGCGCTTGAAGCTGTCTGATTCTGCAGCACGAACGGCCGCAGCGAGGTCGAAGTGGAAGAATGGCGTGATTGGGTGGACGAGGAGTGCGACGCCAGTGTCACTGGAGTCATCACCCCAGGTCATCTCCGAAGAAGAGCGTGAGCTCGAAGGAGTCGTTTCGACAACAGCAATTTCGAGGTCGACGTCTTGAGGAGTGGACGGCTGGGTGACAGGCTTGATCGTAACTTCCTCGGTATGGGAAGGATCCGAGATGAAGTCGTCATGAAACCGCGTGAC
The DNA here is from genome assembly GCA_005298045.1 of Pleurotus ostreatoroseus. NCBI lineage: Eukaryota > Fungi > Basidiomycota > Agaricomycetes > Agaricales > Pleurotaceae > Pleurotus > Pleurotus ostreatoroseus. The sequence goes on along the minus strand of SWBT01000026.1, from coordinate 120,951 downwards.
TGGCGCGACCTCGTGTCGAATGGTCGTGCTCGATTCACCGCGAACGATCCCAAAGCCTGCCGCGACAAGCGACCTTCGAATCCATGGTGAAAGTATCGAGGCAAAGTGGAACTACGTCGGAAATCCGTAAATGAGTAGCGATCTCCGTAAGCGGCAGTTCTCAACGTACCTCCACAGGGCCGTCTGCCCACCTTTCAACCTCGTTCCGAGTATCGACCAATGATTGGACGCTAGTCGTATCGATATGAGAGCTGCATAGATAGCCATCAGTTACGTTGAATTGAAGTGAAAGTCAAGATGACGCACATGGCGGAGAAATCCAAAACTATGGCGCGAAGAAGCGGCTTTGACGCGTTGTCCAAGCCCTCGTCTTTGTTCCCAGGGTCATTCCAAGGTCTGTCGCTAGCTTTGATGTTTGACATATCTTTTCCGCGTCGCGTGTGCTCCTTCACATAGTCGACGACTGCGTCGTTGAGCAGCGAACAGTTTGGATAAAGAAAGCTTTCCTCGTAACGATAGACGATGACACCCGGAGCAGGGGGATAGACCTTGAGGTAAGGGTTGACAACGTGGGGATCGGGCTTTAATGGCACAAAAACCTCTCGTGTAGACGTGTTATTGTGGATCGTGAGCTTGCCTAGGAACTTGCCGCGGGGGCGAGCTATCCGCACGAGCAGGAAGACGAGTGACGCCGCGACCGAGAAGTAGATGCCATCTTCAATAGTGGCGAAGATCGTGACCAGCACGGCAGCGAACCAAATTACGAACTCCAGTGGCGAGATGCGCCAATACGAGTAGACTTGTGCGGGCGATGCGACAAGATCAGCCACGGCATGTATGATGACCGCAGCAAGTGCAGCGGTTGGTATCCAGAAGAAGGCGGGCGTGAGGCCGTAGAGCGCGACGATCACCACAACTGCACTGAACAGACCCGATGCAGGAGTCCGTACTCCAGACTTCGACTGGAGTGCCGAACGAGAGAAAGAGCCGGTGGCAGGGTATGCGCCAAAAAGCGTACCAACAGTGTTCGTTACCCCAATGGCGATCAACTCCTGGTTGGGATTGATCTTGTATCCGTTGACTCGCCCAAAAGCTGGCGTTGGGTTAGCTTAGTTTGTCATGAAGGTTATAGAATACATACATTTGGAAATCGCGATGTGCTCAAGGAATAGAATAATTGTAGCGACAGGTAGTTCTAGAATACCTCGTTAGACCATATTGAACAGCGCAGAGACGCTATGCGTACCTCCTGCCAAAGCGCTTACTAGCTTAGGATCGATATGTGGCTGACCCATGTGCTGGAAACCGCGAGGTACAGTCTGGAGGATCTTGATCGGATATTTCCCCGACTCCGATACGCGATGCCGACAATAAAGCCACGACGCAAAGGTTAGGACGATTATGATCATAGCGTTTCGGAAGACGGCGAAGAAGAAGAACCACCGTGCTGTAAAGTCGAGGATTGAGTATGGTAGCATCTAGAAGACCTCATTCAGACTTACCACGTCTGGGGTAGCGCTTTGATAGTTTATCGCAGACATATCGAATGATGTACAGCGACACGAGACCAGTAAGTCCAAATGCGGCGTCGAGCTTCGTATGGGGAAGGAATTTCAAGCTATTGATGATGACTTTGTATGTAGCGGCACGAGTGCTGGGGCACAGTATAAATAACATGCGAAGACGAGAAGGGTAAATCTGCAACTCACTCAAATCCAGAAAGACCCATAAGACCAGGGAACTGTCCCGAAACGATGTTGATGGCGGAGCCAGTCATAAAGCCACTGACAGCTGGGGCAGGTATAAATTCTACCAGCCACCCGAGCCGCAGCAGACCAATGCCGAGAACGATGAAGCCACATATGAAGGCGACGGTCGTCGCAATTTGAGGCCCGTCCCATACGTTAGGGTGCGAGTCGTTCACGTGCTTGATGATCTGCGAAACTGTGAGAGACATGACGGCCACGGGTCCAATGGATACATCTTTGGAAGTCGCAAAGAACTATGGGATGTTCCACGTCAAAGAAGTGAAGCAACGGTCAAGAACGGATCATTCTTACGCAGTATACCAAAACGCCCACGAAAGAAGAATAGAGCCCGTACTCGGGCTGCAGGGTCGCGATCTATGGCGTCATTAGGATACATCGCCATAAGAGCGTAATCATGAAGACTCCTACTTGTGCGTAAGACATGCTCTGTGGAACGGCAACAATGCCTACCGTGAGGCCCGCAACCAAATCACCGTATGCCCAACCCAAATCTAGGCCGAACTCAGCAAGGGCGGGGGTAGAGGGGGACTAGTAAGACTCACTGTACCGATGTATCCACCCAGCGATGGGAAACAGGCTAACAACATAGTCCATGAACTAAGGATATCAATGAGTATGGGGCTCGCAGAGGTGGTAAATAGCTCACCTGTTGAACAGGATCCCTGGTGACCTCCCGCGCCCAGTCCTTGGGAGAGATGACTGGAACAGGATCATCAGGGTATCCGATGATTCTTTTGCCAGTCTTCTTCGCAGTATCGGTCACTGGCATGTTGAAGGGGAGAGGTGAGAGGAGCACACGTCTCTCGCTCGGCCCATTTATATGGTTTCTTCTCGAGTCGACTTAGGGAGACTAGGACGGGGAGCCGTCCAAAGAAGGAGAGAGCAATCAGTCTTCGTCTGAATATTCTGTAAATGAAGAATACCTATTGAAACGTCCACATTGAGAACGTATGCTGCACGTTTCTCACCTGCACGATGATATGAAGGCGTCTTGACGAGTAGAATAGCCCGGATAGCTGAGGACCGCAGCGATCTTTAGATCCAGTTGGTGTGGCAAGGTTCCTCGGGGGGCGAATCCGACGGCCCCCTAGATCAATATCATTCGGTTGATGTCTAAAGTCACTTGTTGCGGCAGTAGGATGACCGATTTTCATTTTGGATCTTCTGTCGCAGTCACATAGTTGTCCGGAATATGGAGCACACTTTGCAGATGCATCCACACGAAATCGAGCGTCTCTGAGTCGCCTGGAGTTTATAGACGCTCGACATCAGACCTGTCTCGAGGTTAACCTTAACAGAATAAATGTCATTTTCACTCAGGTCCCGAAAATAAGACATAAACATAGCATTCTGTGTCTGCTTGTCTGTGTAACTTTGCGTAGTCGCATTATCATTACCTACGCCACAGGTTCTCGCGTCTGGTATATAATTCTCACCACTGTCGTGGTAATCACTGCTCTATGGCTGATCCAAATCGCCAGCCAAGTCATACAGTCCTTCAATGTGTTTACAACGATTCGTTCGTGTTTCAACTGCGTGGAATTAACGATGAATAACTCAGCCGGGCGGTACTCCGCTAGACAATACCTACCGGTAAGAGCGGCGGCGAATATGGACCCAGCCGAGGGCTTTTCGCGCAGCGAGGTAATTTTCCGGCACCTACACCTGTCAGCTAGCATCAAATATGCATGAACAGCCGACGACAGATATAACCTGATTGAGACTCGAGCTGGCAAGGCGTCAGCTTCCGCCGGTAAAGTTCGAAGCCTAGAAGTCTGGTCTGCGTCTCACAGAGGCTTCAAGGCCGTAGCATGAGAATTGTTGCAGATCCCATGCATTGCGGACGAACTCTCCGATGCATGGTATGCTTCTCTGACTCAGGTACCATAGCTGGACGACCTCATGTGAGCGGACTCGAAAAGGATGGGGAGGAGTACTACGTGGACATGTAACAAACCCCCAATGCATAAGCAGTCTGCTTTAGGGATATGACATTGTCCAGGCTTGGATTATAACAGCTATAAATATTGTTGTTATATCAAGTAGACCGAGTGTAGTTGCCTGGACTTCAATGTTTGAAGTTCTAAAGATTAGTTTTGCTCGACATCGTTCACCGCCGTTGCGACAGCGCTCAGCTCGTACTCAAACGCACGCGATACAATGTGCATACCTCCAATGTCAGCTCATATCTGATGCTTCTAGCTTCCCTCATTGACATCGCTTAGAGCTGCAGTATACACCGGATAAGTCCACAAGCTGAGCGTGTGCCCTGAGGGAGCACTCCTTGAAGCATCCTCCGTAAGAGCACGCGTGGACGCAGCGTGACGAAGTCATGAAGTCATGATGATCAAAGGCGCTCAGCACTATCGCAATGTGGGAGCGCAACTTGGCAGCAAAGCCAGAAAATCTCCTAGGAAGCTGTTGTCAGAAACGAAATGTGCGCCACACGCATTGACATTTCGGCGATGGCATCTGTAGCGCGCGACTTGTCCTAAGAGGGAATTCGGAATTAAAAGAAGATAAAGAATTGGAGCGTGATGGGACAGTGTGTGGTTTCGGTCTGGGGCTAGAATTATGCACCGAGATGCGAAGAAGCCAGCGATATCCAAGCAGTGCCCTGGAACCCGCCCAACTCAATCAAACCCATACTTTCAGCGAGCGCTGCGTAGTCCTTGAACTTCGTGACGCCAGCTTCTTGATAAACAGCTGGGTTTCGCCGTGTCAACTGCAGTGCCACATGCGACCGCAAGAGACTCGGTTGACCTTCGCGACGCGAGGCTTCCAGGATCTCGAGCATGTGCGCAAAGACTGGCGGAACCGCACGAGGCGATGCGGCGAAGGTAATGGTAGGCAAAGTTATACCCTGAAGGCTATGAGCGAGCGAGCGATCGTCGTGTTGTGCGATATTGCAGACAGACCGGGGCGCAAAATTCAAAGCGCTTGGTCGGTCAGCGGCACTTGGAAGCGCCGTCAACTGGGTACGATTCGTTGTACTGTGGAATGGGTTTCCTGCTTCAGGTCTGGAGATGGTAGAGTAGGCAGCAGAAGCTTCCTTTGACTCAGATTGCCGCGTCTCGGTAAGTGTTGACGCAGGCAAAGGGGCCTCATTTTCTGTCTCGTTTCTCCGAGCAGAAATAGAATACGGTTCGTCGCCAATTGAAACCTAGACATTGTCAACCTCCGCATCAAAAAAGGCGCGTTGATTCGAGAAATCAAACTCGACTGACGGATATCGGAATACTGCCAGACTCCAGCTTGTCTATCGTAGTTCCAGCCGCCATCTCTGCGGAACTCTCAGTCAGGACGTGAGATGATGGAGGTTCTGGAGGTTCTAAGGTAGCCGTCTAAAGGTATGAAACGATTAGGTATTGACAGCCACAACCGCATGGAACAGGGCGCACATTGGTTGCAGGACTGATTGGTGATAGTAAGGTGGAGTTCACTGGAGCGGGACTTAGTCCCTGCAATGGCATCGGCGTATATTTGTACGCAGTATGTCTGGCACCGGTATCAAGAGCCTCGCCCTTCTCTGCGCCGGAGGACTCGAATTGTTCGCCTTCAGTAGGCACCCTCGGAAAAGTGAACGTCACATTGACGGACCCTCTTTCAGGATGCTGAAGCAGGTTCTCGCCCGGGTCTTGCCTTGCCGGCTTCATGGGGCTTAGTGTGTTAAGATTGGGACAGGGGGAGTGAACGCCGCCCTCTAGAAAAGAATGACGACGCTGAGAACGCGGTGTGCTCCCACTGGAATGCATTGGGCTGTGTCCAGAGCGGCGGGAGCCGTTGTCGCCATCTGGACAGCTACGTCCGCCGCATGCATCTACGCTGACCGAGCTCGGATGACCGTGACAACCCGCAGGGGCTGCCGACTTGCTAACAATAGCAGTGTCCCAGTCGTGGATTTCCGACGCCCGGGACCGTAAACTAGAATGTGCAGTAGCAGGAGCGACAACGACCACATGGTACTGTCGTAGGCGAAGGACTGATACAGCGTACACGAAATCGCGATCGCCAGATATGAGGATGATTGTGGCTGGTGCGGGTGTGTCGATCGCATAAGTCAACATATCCACTATTGTAGCCGAAGAATTGTTCAGTGGTGCTATCTCGGCCGTTAATGATTAACGCACCTATCATCATCTTGTCCGCGACATCCTTACGGCCGTTATGAGGACAGTCGGTCAATGATACCCCACATGACTGTAATTCTGAGCGCAGGTTCAAGGACTTCGCTGAATTCTGTTCAGAGAGTTCGAGATATGCCTTGAACACCTTGACACTACCGTACTGGTGGGCTATCTGTCGGATGTTATCCACCACCGCGAAGCCTGCGCCATGCTGTGGAGAGCAGTTCTCTGATTCGCTCGACGGAAGAGCATGGAGAGAATCCTTGGCTTCAGTGACATGCCAAGCGAGGTCCAAGCGCTCGACATACCATAATCCCAGAATATTGCAACGGGCCCAAAAGTCATGACTGCGATGAAGGGCGTGTTGGAACGCAGGCTTGTTATAAGGGGACCGCGGAAGTCTGTGAGCAAGGAATGTAGTTGATTTTCACTTTTGTTAGTGGGATCAGTTCCGCTACAGCCTTGTTGGCAGTTTGGGAACTGACCGTGAGGGAGTTAGGTCTTTCAACTGTTCCTACCGGGTCCATGAGAACATGTATAGCGAGCATAACACTGCCCAAACGTATACTTCATCAGTCTTGCACTGCTTACCTGCATTTCCGAGCGTATGTGGGTGACCAAGCGCCAACAATATTCCCAAGCTAGGGTAAGGCGGTGAGTGAGCACCGGTCTTGCAGGAGAAGACAGCTGTTCCATGAGGTTCTCGCACTTTCAGGGCGGTAGAAAGCAGAGAGACGAATACGATACAATGCCTAGTCATCAAGCACATTAGCGATGTCTCTTGCCTCAAGGCAAAGATCTGTCAATGTTTCCAGGGTAGTAAATCCACATAGCTACTGCGAGACCTTGTGATACCTGGTCACGATGTAGAGTTTTGGTGCCTTGAGTACAACATTTGCTGTGTTACACGTGATGATTGTCCCCGAAGTTGCAATGCTTGTTCAAGTCGATGACTCGCTGGCGGTCGAACTTTTCCAGCTCAGCGGTGTTGCAGCGGGAGTCGGGGATTGCCGATAACAAGCGCTTCACGCGACGCGCACTGTTGCATCAAGCGCTAATTGGACGCGACTGCCACGTCCGCCGACACTACAAACCTCTAAGTTGTATTCTAACTCTTGAATCCACGAAGGAGAAGAGTGCCCTCGACCAGTCAGCTGATACTGCACGGCCATGCGGTCTCTCTGGCTTCTACTGCCTCTAATCCCTCTTGTATTTGCACAGGATGGGAATGTCACTGAGTCGCTCTTATGGGGCGCGTACAGGCCTAACTTGTATTTTGGCCTAAGGCCGCAAGTTCCGCAATCGCTTATGACGGGGCTGATATGGTTCAGCACGCAGGACTATCAGTCATTCTCCAGTACGTTTCCCCCATCATTTTATACCTACTTCTGAATCCTCTTGAGATTAGGAGCGCGCCATGCTTGCGACCAAGGTGATGGTCTCGACATGTATACTTGGACAGAATACGACGCTCGAGAAGGAGGTACACAAGTCCTCAAGGATGGAGCAAACAACGTCAAGTTGACCACAGAGTTTCTGAAGATCCCTGGCGGTGACCATGGTGGGAGTTGGGCTGCGCGAATAAAAGGAGAGCCTGTTGATCCAGGTGGGCACCATAACCCGAGTACTGCTCGACAGTTTACTGTAACACACAAAAGATAAACCTTTACATACTTCCGTCATATTCTACATGGGGGTTGAGGGATTGGGAGGCTTAGAGATGGAGACCGATGAGGACGAAACGGTATGTGGTCTGCGTGAACGCCGCCTGCTTGCTCACGGTATCACAGGGCTTGGAAGGTCCTACAGTCTTCTCAGGATCCTCGCTAGACCTCGATGAATTTACGATCCGCGTTGTAGATGGTCAGTCTTGTGATTTTGAACCGTGGGATTCGCACGCTCAACCTGAACCATTAGGGCCGGATAATGCTGGGGTAACTGCTGGAAACCATGCTCAATCTTTTAGCCACCGATCTGATAAGACACACTTTGGAGGATATCGCGTTCCACCGGGGCAAGTATGGCAAGCAAAAGGTATGGTTTCGACCATCCAAACAATACCGTTCGATTAACATGCCGTAGAACACATATTACAAAGTGTTCTTCGTAACGCCAAGGAGCTCTTACAGCCCTTCCAAGACTCTCCCGCAGGCCCTCCTGACCCCTCATTCGTGCTCACACTCCCAAATGAAGTCTTCACTGGAAGCACTCTATACGCAGTACAAAAGATCTTCGACGGGCCCTTCCAGTTCGATGTTTTATTCGAAAGTGCAAGTGCCAAGCAAAAACTGACGCGTAAGCCTATCAAATTTGACATTCGCGGTAGCTGACACGGCCCGTCAGCTTCCATTTTGGACCAAGGCACCAAGGCACTCAGCAAGGCATTCAACGAACGTTTTGACGAAGTGTTCCCGATACCACCATCATATCAGACAAATGACCTTGCCGCTCTCAGGGACTTTTCAAAAGCTGTCACGTCTAACTTGATTGGCGGTGTGGGTTATTTCTATGGCAATTCCATTGTTGATAGAGCCTTTGCGCATGAGTGGGACCAGGAGGAGGATTCTGATACCGGTGACGCTGAGGATCAGAAAGACAGTGGCAAAGGCCCTCGATTCACAGAACCGCATGCACTCTTGACAGCAACGCCGAGCAGGAGCTTTTTCCCAAGGGGTTTCTATTGGTAAGCTCGTTCTGCTATCTGCTCGATTGACCCATACTGAGATGGGCTTAGGGACGAAGGCTTCCATTTATTGCATATCGGGGAGTGGGACAACGATTTGAGGTGAGCGGGGTACCAAGACATCCAAAACCTCGTCTGATTTGCTCCCAGCCTTGCTATCCTCCAGAACTGGGTGAACCTCATTGACGAAGAAGGATGGGTTGCACGTGAACAAATCTTAGGTGAAGAAGCCCGCAGCAAGGTAAACTCCGTCGTATCTACGGACCATTTAGCCATCCTAACCGTAAAGTAGGTTCCTCCACAGTTCCAAGCTCAAGTACCCAATTATGCAAACCCGCCGACGCTGACCATGGCCGTTACGGCATTCGTCGAACGTCTCAAACACACTGCCAAGGGGCCTTCGGTGCAGGATCTGGGCATGGATTTCGGACTCGGGTCCCAGCAGCCTCTCGACGAACCCATCGCTTCTTCTCTTCGCAGCAGATATCTTGCTGACCACGGCCTCGCACTCTCCTACCTGAAGTCCATATATCCACCGCTCAAGCGGCATTATGATTGGTTCCGCAGAACCCAGAGGGGTCAGATTAAGCAGTACGCCCGGAAGGCCCGCTCGCGCACAGAAGCGTACCGCTGGCGCGGCCGTTCCGCTGAACATGTTCTCACGAGCGGGATGGATGACTACCCCAGGGGCCCGCCGCATGCCGGAGAGTTACATCTCGACCTAATCTCATGGATGGCGTTCTTCTCGCGAACAATGCATGACATCGCCGACTTCATCGGTGAGGTTGACGACGCCATTGCGTTCAGTGAGATCGAGAAAGCAACATTGGACAATATTGAAGGTAAGTCTCAGATTGTGTTCGCGCCCAGTTGCAAACCAAAGCCCTGACATTACTACGGCTGTCTAGACCTCCACTGGAGCGAAGAAAACCAAATGTACTGTGATGCGGATGTCAACGATGATGGTACTATACACCACTTTCTTTCTCACCTTACATATGCTCATCATTCTCCGTTAGATGAGTCGTATCACGTCTGTCACAAAGGCTATTTGTCTCTATTCCCCTTCCTGCTCGGATTGCTCCCGCCCGACTCTCCCCACCTAGGTGCCATTCTCGACATGCTCCGTGATCCAAAGCACCTCTGGTCTCCGTATGGTCTCCGCAGCTTATCCGCGTCTCACCCTGAGTTCGGCCGAGGGGAGAACTACTGGAAGGGTCCCATCTGGGTTCAGATGAACTATCTTGCTCTCAGAGCACTCTATACGGTGAGCACTCCACAATGCTGTCACTATTTCTCAGCTGAATGCGCTTTATTGTAGAGATACGCCGCAGAAGAAGGGCCGCACAGGGGGCGCGCTCACGACATCTACGTCGAACTTAGGAAGAACGTCGTGGACAATGTGTTCAAGGTAAGCTCAACTTCGCACAGTGCATGGCACATCTCACGTTCGCCTCAGGAATACCAGAGGACTGGGTACGTTTGGGAGCAGTATGACGCCCTCAATGGCGAGGGTAGGAGAAGGTTCGTGTTTTACTACTCTCAACGACTCCCACTCACATTTGTGATCATAGTCATCCTTTCACCGGATGGACATCGCTTGTCACTCTCAGTAAGTCCTATATCACAATGTTATGATTGTCGAGAGGTACTTACATTCATCTGTAGTTCTCTCCGAGAAATACCCATAGTTGCTTTGCCGTGCATATCCACCAGTATTTATGTTGGGCTATACAGGCCTATTTGAAGCGACAGCGCAGCTGGGATTGATTCGATGGTCAACATCGTAAGAACACGGGTTTACCTACGGCAGAACAGATGACAGGTGCGGTGAGCAACGTGGACAACCCGTAACCCGTAATATACAGTGAGCAACGCAAGGCGAAACGGTCATGACGAAAAGAGTGGACAAACAGTGGTAGCTGTGCTGTGTTAACGATGGTTTAAGAAGGTATCGCGGAAAACATTCGAGTTAAATACTAAAGGCATGTCACAATCGTGACGACTCCAATCACAAACAAATGGTATAGCGGATTTCTGTCACCAGACCTCAACAAAAAGCTAAAACTCCTCTGGATCGAACTGCAACGAGTCGAAATGTAGCGAGTCAAGACGCATCTCGAAACTCTCATCCCCCATGGCGAAGTCTTCATCTTGATGTATGCCCATATCCTCGAATGTAGACGGATAGGGTGTCGACGGTGATCGGATTGTCGATGAGGAGCCCGTGAAGGCGCTGTCCAGACTTTGTAAAAAGCCCGAACCACTGGTCACGGACGGGGTGACTGGCTGATACTCGGACGCAGATGATCTTTGCGGGGGTAGAATATCTTCGCATTGATCATGCGAAGGAACAGCCCTTTCGTTCGATTGACTTGACGGCGTGAAGAGACGCTGCAGGTCAAGGACGGATATTCGGCGTCGGAAGGAACGCTTCGACGAAAGCGTCGATTGACTTTGGCTGTTTTGAGTAGCCTGCAGGTTCGCGCATTCGCTCAGAGTCAAGAGAGGTCGACTGACTCTTGACCAGTCCGATGACGCAGAGGTACGCGAAGTTGGGGATGTCGGAGATGTCGGTGAGGGAGGCATGGGAGGAACATCGAAACTTGCAGAGCGACTAGTTCGTGTTGACGAGAAGAATTGGGACAATTGCATGGATTTTCGACGAGGGAGGCTTGGGGTAGGTGGACGAGACGAGTATGTTCCGTTCTCGCTTACTGGTGCGGCATTTTCTGCGTCCTGTTTGCGATGGTTCTTCGCTGCGTTCAAATTCCTGATAGACTTGAACGCCTTAGAGGCCCTCGCGCGAAAGCTTTTCGATTTCTTCATCCTGCTTTCTCCCATGTCACCCTCCTCATGAATGAAACTCTCCTTCCTCTTCACTTTTACCACTTCCACCACGTCCGTATCGTCCAATATGTTCCTTAACGCCAGTTCCTTCCTTGTCAACGGTGGGGGACTTTCCCTCGCACGTCCGTCGCTTCTCCGAGGCATCACCACAGTATCCTGCGATTCGTTACACGAAGAGCGATGGAATGCTGGTGCGCGGTTGTCCGTCTGCTGGTGGAAGTTGAGCGCAACATCGAGAGCTTCCATGTCCGGGCTTATTGACAACGCTTGTTTGCTTTCCGAGGCAGCGTCATAATAGCAGAAGGGTGGATTCTCATGATGCTCTTCCTCCGGTGGTATGACAAACACGTCGGGGACTTGCAAGAATGAGTGTGACGGTGGGGGCGTGCATAGTTCGGGACATGGCGAAGAGAATGAGCTCGATGAAGGAGTGGAGGCCGTGCGGAGGCTGGTCATGATAGATAATCAAGATAGCAGAAAAAGCAAAAGTCCAAAGATGAAGACAAGATGGTCGTGAAAGACAGCAAACTGGAGCCGGCTGGTCGCTGTCGTCGACGTTAATGGACGAGTTGGGTTAACCGAGCGGCTAAACCAGGTTCGACTTCTCGCGTCAGCCACATGACCGTGAAGCGGGGTAAGCGCCCTTCTGACGACCATGATGCACTTTTGCAGAAGGATCGAATTTATAGACCATGAAATCAGCACTGTGCATTAGCTGTTCATATAGTGTCGTATCCGAGAGTGACCATGGACCGCCGCCATCGTGAGGTGAGTTCATCAATCTTGAGCACCAGTCCTGCAGCCGCTCGCTTAAGTTGGACTTCTTGCTGTCCGCCTCCTCCTAATGCTTTTAGGCCCTTCTCCAGTTGATTAAGAATTTTGGAAGCCCATTCGCCCGCGCCCATCAGGAGACTGGTGTGCTCCATCCCGAGAGACTTGCCGTCGTCTAGATCTAGGCAACCGTCGACGACGACCACTGCAAGCTCCAGACAATTTGCGAGCAATGCAGCTTCTTTCTTGCCTGTGCCGGTCAAAGGCTCATCGCTTGCGACCATGTCATCGTCATCAGCTCCTTCCGACTGAGATAGAGGACGCGTTCCTATTGTCACCGCCAGCTCAAGCGAATCGGGGGCGATGACCGCAAGCCACTCCTTCGCGTTATGTGAAGCATGAACCAACACTGCGAGCGTTGCGACGAAGTGCGAGAGCACTAACGCATTCAGAATCAACCCATTTCCGTCGCCTTTGTACCGATATCGACCAGCTTGATGAGCCGTGCGGGTCTCCCTAGCCTGTTCGTCGCGCAAGAATAACCAGAAATGATTGATCATTGGGCAAACGAAGTATTCGGCGGCAACTTCCGTGAACTTGACGATAGGCTGTGGCGTGAGTTGGACGGACTGTGTCTGTCGAGGGTCGACCTCTGTAACCTTGGAAGACCGTTTTAGACGTAATTGTCGTTCGCGGACGATCTCTGGTACTTTCTCTTCCGCCGATTCCTTGCTTTTGTCGATGGCCAGCCGAGTGATACCTTCCAGTAAGCTCTGTACAGGGCTGACCGCTTGATTCTGGTCAGTTGCAGTGACGTACTTCCGGTGAAGGGCTGGAGGAAGATGTTTGGTCGGAAATGCGATTCGCTTCGGTTCCACGGTTGAAGGGGGTACCGGAAGGGATGCTAGCTCGCGTGCTCCTAGAGCTAGGGCATTCATTATGACATAACGTTGGTCGGCGGAGTATTGGTTCTGGAAGAACTGTTCAATGAGTGCACTGTATCGGCGGCACATCAGTGGCGAGCAACTCTGACGGATAATGGAACGTACGGAGCAGCCTTGCGTGGGCAACACGCCACAAGAGCCGTGAGCGCGTCCTGTCGTTTTGCCGAAAAGCCTTCGATATTAAAGTTGTCCTTTAGCCCAATAAGGCCGTAAGCCAAATTGACTGCATTCTCCTCTGTCGACAAGGTAAATGCTAGGCAGCACGAAATGTCATGGATCAACGTACCGAGTTCCGTGCCGTATGCTCGCTTCCTCCGTATGAGTTCTTCCGCGACGTTTAGAGCTATCTCTTGTCGCTCGACATCCTCATGCTCACTTTCGGAGCGCACGCCACTCGTCGGACGAATCATCTCGCCGAGCTGCGCGAGGTAGACTGGCCGAGCGATCTTGGGTCTCTTAATGTTGAGCGAAGGGTCTTTCTCGATCTCCTCGAGTTCGGCCGGTGATGGAGACGGAGATCGCGAGGAGGATCGCGATGATATGTAGCCTGTCAGAGAGTCGTCGGAATCGTAGCCGGCGGACTGATCTGCAGCAGCTGTCGGTATATGACCACGTTTAGCCTCTTCCTCATCTACCTCTTTGCGAACCTCGTCTTCGCCTTTATTCGCTCCAGCGGTTTCTTCAACTAGTGTCAACACTTCCAGATCTGCATCAGCGTCTCGCTGTTTCACTAGGTCTCGGATTTGGCGACACCACTCTCTACCTTCCCCTCGACCGTCCCAGCCCTTGAACGTCAGTTCTTTACCTGACGCATGGGCAACTTCTTCCGCTACGAGCATGCCACACCGGCGGACAGTGGCATCCATGTGCGATATATAAGTCGATATACACCTGATGAATGGCGGGGAGCGAGCTAAAACAGAAACACCATTTGTCACGGCAGTGTGAGGAGTTGTGATTTTGAGGTAGGATACCAGCAAAACGGTCGAAGCCGTAAGATCTGAAACGAGTTCAGAGGAATGGATAATCAAGTATGATGTCTCCGACTTACACTGATGGGTTGCAAGTAGAGAATGTCTGATGTGATCCGGAGCAGTCCATACATCCATGACTCTATCTAACAAGAGCTGCAACCCTGCGCTCAAATGTCAGCTTACGCGTACGGTGCCACGGTGATCAAGAACATACCTTGTGAATTTGGTTTGCCTGTATCTGCGCCCGCGGCCCAGCATACAAACACTCTTGCATGCCCAATAGACCACTGGCGGCCAACCATGCCAGCTAAGGCGCAGTCCAGTACGTCAGTGTCTTTCGCAGCCGGACCGAGCATGGCTTGGAGAAGGAGTGCTTCTCTTTTCACAAGCGCTCTGGTTGCAGATAATCCATCCATATCGGCGATCGCAGCCAAATGGGCAAAGAATGAGTTGATGATAGCTCGAAGTGTTGTCGGAGAAGACAGAGAGCTCAGTAGGGTATTCCATGTCTTTGCATAGGAGGGCGTGGACTGGAGCTTTAATCTGATGGTATCGAGATTTGCCGCGAAGAAAGAAGGTTGGGCTGGAGCTACAGGAGCTGTAGAAGGGAAAATTCCGATGTTGACGAGTTTTGTGAGTAGATAGCCCGCGGACGACCAGGCATCTATAGAAGATGTGAGCGCAGAATATCATTATTGTATCACAATAGACAGACCCTGGGTGGATGTTGGCAGCATTGAAAAGAGCAGGATCTCACACCTTACGCTCAAGCTTGTGAAATAGTTCCCGAACTCCAACTCATGAGGCACGGTACCCGACAAATGTCCCCCATAGGCATTTGCTATCCGACCAGGTATTGCGGCAATGTTTTTAACACAGTCTTCCCAAGGAATAGTGTGCTTGTGTGGACCTGTGTTGGTACGCGCAAGGACCGCGACGTCCCAAAGCACGTCTACAGAGTATGTCTTTGTGAGTAGCAATAGGAGTCGTATAGATTGTTCTGTCAGTGGCAAAGACAATATGGTGGCGTACGCGTACACAGCTATTTCTTTTGCTGAAGGTACAGCAAACATGAAAAGATCCGGTGCAAAATATTGCTGTACGATCTCATATGAGCCTTCCTCGTCTAATACAGCTGCCCAGGTCGGAAGTACATGCTCTAGGAGAGCTCGTTGCAAGGCCGGGACATGTTTCGATAAGTTGAAGCCACCATCAGGGATGGCTGACGGGTTATACCGCAAGTATTTGGGAGGCAAGATCTTGAGATATGCTAGAGGGGCAGCAAGCAGACTGTAGAGCAAAGAGAGTTCCTCAATAGGTGACTGTAGGCGCGAGATGACCTCGCGTATTTGATTGTAGACGTCGTCATGAAATTCTTGTGACATAATGAGGTTCGTCGTTGCCGTTCTTTCTCTTTGGTGAGTGATGGATGTCTACGGTCGACAGAAAATGACAAAAAGGAGCAAAGAGTCGCGGTCGCCTTCGCAAGAAACGCGTCTTCGCGTTCCCACGTGGCCGAAAGCGAGCGCTTACCTCGTGCCGCTTGGGTTTGCGTTCCTCGACCGCTCTTCGATCCTCACCACCACAGCTTGCTCACTATGGCAGACTCTGTGAACATGATGGATACATCTCAGATGCATGCAGCGGATACCGAATACTTTGTACGGCGCGGAATGACCAAAGGATACCAACTCTTTTCTCTCTTCGCACCCCCGGTCTATGTTGCTTTCGCCGTGTCGCGGTATGGGCGGAGTCATCTCTCCGTCAATCGTATATTACGCGCGACATGGGTGGGCGGTGCAGTCGGTACGTATCACAAATGAGACCCGCTCCATGAACCCCAATGACTTGTACCGCGACGCCCGTCCTCGACGTACCAAGGCATCGTCCAGGGCGGAGCATTCGAGTATGTTAGGTCAGCGTATTCGAATCCTGACAACGTACGGACTAGGCGGATAAGAACAACATATGATGTACGCTTTCTTGATTGGATGTCTACTGGCGGGCTTACTGATGTATCTCGTATTCAGACCGCCTCACTCAGGGCAGACGACCACTCAACAATCGGAGGGATCCTCTTTGCGGTTCTCACCCCTGCATTATTCTGGAAGCGTGCCAACGCGATAAACTGTATGTGCGGAAGGTTCTCTGTTTGGTCTTTTGCTCATTTGCCACACAGTAATACTTGGAGGCGCAAGTGTGGGCTCTTCTGTAGGTCTGCTCGCTCATTACGGGAGGTCAATTACTGGCGACCCCGCACCTCCTGTTGTGATGCCCCCACCGCCTCCAATCACGGCACCGACATCGGATGCTACCGAGTCTTTGGTGAATAAAGGTTAAGTTTTGTTGGTCCCGGAGGAGTGTCCAGCTCTTACAGTCTGTAAGAGCTTGTTACCAGTTGTATCTTATACACGATTTTCCGAGGACGACCTGCACATAAAAGGCTATCTTAGCTCTTCAACATATAGCTCCTTGCGGATGACGATCTCGCGACGGAGAATGAATGGATGGCAGAAGTGTGTCAACAGACTGGAGGACTAAATTACATTACTTACGTAGATAAATATGTGCATGCCTCTCTACATAGCAAGGTATGTAACTACCAACAGTCCCCGACGTCCCTGATGCGGATGCATGATCATAGAAATATAATCACCCCTGTAGTCTATCTAGAACGTAATGCACCAATAATGTAGTAAGGTACGGTACCCAATATTACCCTCAGCCAATCATTCCGGTGCCCCTCCTCGATAAAAAAAAACGAGTCTAGAACCCTCGATAAAAAATCAAGCACTGGCCTCGTCGGCCTGAATGGGTTATGTTACGACGCTGCGCACATCTAAGTTGTCCAGAGCGTGCGCGAGCTTCGCCGTTTCCATCTCTATCTCCAACGCACCGACAACATCCTCCACCTCTCCTCTCTCCGCTTCGAAGGCTTTGTTGGGATCAAGTTCGACTTCTTTCCCCGCCATGGGACACTCTTCTGCGTCGCCTGAATTACTCCACGCATCGTCGTCCTCGTGCTCCGAGTCGTAATCGTACGAGCTCGTACGCGTCTTCCTCCTCCTCCTCGTACCGCTCCTCCTCCTCCTCTCTGGCTTGACATGCACCTTCGCACTCGCCCTCGCATCCACACTGTTCCAGCATCTCTCGAAACTCGCGTATCCAGCGATGTTCCGCCAGCTCGAGCGCACTTGGGCGGCGTCCAGCGTCAACGGTAAGGCACGCCCGCAGGAACGAAACGCCGTGGAGACTTAGACAGGAATCCATATCTGGCCCTTCAGGCGTGCCTAAAATGGGGCTGTCTGTGCTGTCCGAGCTTCCTGGGCTCTCCGTACTTGATGCGCTTGAAGCAGGGGAGGAGGATAATTCAGGGGTAGGGCGAGCTTCAAACATGTCGGGATCGAGGACAGCGGTAGAGAATGGATCCTGTTTGTCGTTGGTCGATGGAGACGGCGATGGGGTCGGTAAGGGAGGCGGTGCAGTTGTGGTCCCTATTCGGAACATAACAGCACTGTAGGGTAGTCAGCGGGCTGTAGAGAATTGGCAAGGGACTGAAGTTGATGAACTTGCAAGAGATAAGGAAATAGGTGAGGAGATAATATAAATGTAATCCCACGAGCTGAAAAGACCACGGCATATATTGTCTTTCTACTGACCAGTATAGCCACGCTCCCTCACCGTAGTTGAATCCAAGAAATAAAGAATAAGGTTACACATAAGACAACTTGAGAACTCACCCTTTATTATCAAGCGAGGCACCCCAAGGCTTCTTACCGGTAGCGCATTCAAGGACTACGCACCCAAATGCCCAAACGTCGCGAGGAGGCGCAGCACTCCCTGCGCGTACGACTTCCGGAGCCATATACATCGGTGTTCCAGTCAGGTTGCCGCTAGAACCTGAACCGTGACTATGGCTGCCATGACTATAAACACCAAGGCTATCATGATGGTCCGATCTCGACGTCGTAGCATTATGTGAGACCGTATCAGAGAACGGGTCCTCGTGAGGTGGGAATGGCTCATCTGTCGATGGTGAGGGGGTCGGGGGCGGTGAGGGCGGAGGCGAAGGCAATGTTCGTGCCGCGCCAAAATCAACATACTTGATGGTGCCTTCATGGTCGAGAAGTATATCTACGAAGGTCAGCGTCTACATGTAGACCACAACCACTCATTAATGCAGGAACGCTTACTCTCAGGTTTGATATCACAATGCACAACGCCCACGGAATGCAAATATACCAGCCCCTCCAGCATTTGCATCGCATATACTTGCAGTATGTTCTCGTCCTCTATTCGGCCTTGAGGCTGTCTTGTTAGGAGCCCAGCGAGGCTCCCTCCCGCACACAGCTCTTGGAAGACGTACACACGATCACGGTGTTCCTCGATACCAAAGTACGTAGCGATATTTGGGTGATGTAACATCGCCAGTACACTGAGCTCGTCGCTCACCCGCTCATATAGCTCTGAGAAATTTATTGAAGAGGCTCGGAGCCGGATTTCTTTGACCGCCATGACCGCCCCCGTCTCCAGGTTGAGGGCGGTGTACACGGACCCGGAAGCGCCTGCGCCGATGAAGGAGCCCTTCTGCCAGCGGAACGGTCGCCTCGACCCCGGCTGTGGTGTGGACGTCGAGGTGGGCACCGTGGACGGCGGGGCAGGCGAGGAAGACGGTTCGTCGTCGGGGCACCGGTCCATGGTCGGTCTATGTCCGACTCCAGCCAGCCAGACCAATTTTCCTGCGGGAGGGTGGGGGCGCTGCTGCTGCGGGGCACGCTGAGAACACCCTGGTCGTGGTCGTCGTGATGTGAGAGGGGACCTGCTCTCACTTCCGTGCGGCCGGCGGCAGCTGCTGAGTAGAGTCGGACGCTGGATGCCAATATGCACCCCGAATCTGGCCCATCAGAGACCACGCGGCACGCACGCAGCCTATCATAACGAGGGCTTTGTCTTTATGAATGTGATAAACACAGCGGGCAGCTTACGGAACGCTACTTTGAAGTACTATTTTCCTCGAAAAGTTTCGTCGGAGGCTCGCAACGAGAGTGCAGAAACTGCTCGGGCCCGGTTTGACACGTCGCGATCGTGTCGGGGAAAGCGGATCCGCGCACCGACGATCACTGCTCTGATGCGCCGAGAACCCCTAACCCTAAATAGGTGGCTAACCCAGACCGCAGATGTACCAAGAACCCTAACCCGAGTGTGCGCTCTCAGCCAACCAGAAGGGCCGACCGCCTCAGCAGTTATCACTCACGCTTGTGCCGAACCTCCGTACTCACATCATGCCCAAAGCACGAAAAACGAAACGCAAGATACCCGTAACGATAACACATGCACCTGTCGCTGCAGGCTCCTCAAACAAACCATCTGCAACCCGTGCGGTCATTCGACGATTTCATGTACTCAAGAAACGGCAGGCACAGTTGCAGAAAGGCTTGCAGTATGGCGGCACATCCTCGGGAGCAAGGGACGCACAGGTCGAGCTCGCCGAAATCGAACGCGAAATGGCAGAGCTAGGCGGGCTGGAGGCGTACCAAAAAATGTCTTCCATTGGGCAGGGCAACGATAGAGGTGGTGGAAGTGAAAAGGTCCTGGTAGAGTTTTTGGCCGAACTTGGGTATCCGAATAAATTACCGAAGGGCGAAAAGTGGAAGTGCGTTCCGACAGATTGTCTGAAGAGCCCGTATTCTCACAAACGCTTGATTACTGTAGAGTGCTGGAAGTTGGTGCACTGAAGCCAGACAATTACTCTTCCTGTGAGGCCTGGATGGATGTTACGCCCATCGACCTACACTCGAGACACCCTGCGATCATGGAGCAAGACTTCCTCAAGCTGAATGAAGATACCAACCGTGAGCAGTGGGACCTCATCAGTCTAAGCCTGGTGGTCAATTTCGTACCAGACCTGAAGGACAGAGGTACAGCAGGCCGTCTTCCTATCGTATGCCGACATAAAGCCCCGGACTCACTCCTAATCTAGGACGCATGTTACAGCTCGCATATGCGTTTCTTCGTCCAGGAAAATATCTGTTTCTAGCGGTGAGCGGCGCAAGCATTTCAAAGCCTTGCCGTGGCTCATGTAATACGCACCGATAGTTGCCTCTGCCCTGCGTGACAAATTCGCGATATATGACTCCCGAGCACCTGGATACGCTCATGGAAGCTCTGGCGTTTACACAGCTCAAGTTAAAATGGAAGCAAGGCGGTAAGATGGCGTACTGGCTGTTCCAAAAGTCGACGAACCCGCAACAGTCAGGACGCGATCTCACTGCGTTTGAGAAGAAGCAGGTCCTCCGGACAGGCAATGATCGAAATAACTTCGCAATTTTGTTCTAGATACATGATGTAGCTATAAGGTCCATCCATCCGTTCGTTGTACTACTCAGTGAGTCTTGTTTTCGGTCTTGTCCTGTGGGTCAGGGTATAACTGCAAAACGAGCTGAGTCCGACAGAGTACTCTGACTCTGTAGAGAAGCCACTCGCCTTTGTCGGGTTCATGATGTTGAGTGGGTCGATCGCACGCTTGACCGTTCGCATGAGCTCAACGGTGTCTGCACCGAGTTCGTCGATGAGGTACTCTTTCTTGCCTACACCGATGCCATGTTCGCCGGTGCCTATGTCACAGCAATGTGAGGCAGTCGTCTCTCAAAGAAGGTCTTTGGACACCTACATGTCCCATCAAGCGCAACAGCACGGTGTACAAGACGATGTACAGCGGCGCTCACCGCCTCCAGCTCTTCGTCGTTCTTGAAGATGATAAGAGCATGGAAGTTACCGTCACCGACATGGCCAACAATCGTGGACCGTAGACCGGAGTCTTTCAAGTCTTGCTTGGTCTCATACACCAATTGTGGTAGTTTGGAGACAGGTACGCTGCCCGCCGATGTCAGCCCATTTCATGAAATGTGGACGATAACGTTCTTACCAGACATCAGTAGTCCACACCCTCGCGCCTTCACCCCCACTAGTTATGGTGCTCATCAATGCATACTTACGGTTCTCCCAGAGTTCAGCAGCTTCCTGGTCCGTGGAGGCAAATTGGAACTGCTGGCTCCCGTGTTTCTTGACGATCGACTGTACTGCGGCGGCGGTCTCTTTGATCGCAGATGGCGTACCTTGCAGCTTGAAGAAAAGGGTATCGCGCACTGGGTACGTCTTCGAAACCAGGCCAGCATCGTTGATGGCGTTCATCACTAAAGGGCAGGCACGAGTGAGTCTGAAATCAAAGTCAGGGTGGAGAGAGAGAACTTACTATGGTCGTCGAGCAGCTCCACACATTCTACCATCCGATACGTGATGACGGTCACCATACATGTCGAGAAGCTATGTAGACTCACGGATATGCGGCCCGTTCGGTGTGTTCAAAATCTCTTGCACTGCACTAACGGCATGTTCAACATCAGGGAACTGCGCCATTGCGACCTTCGTGGGCACGACAGGTGCAAGGCGAAGAGTAGCTGTAACATAAACGGTAACGCGCCGGTTGACAAGTCAGACTAAGAGACACTAAACCTTCTGTGACGATGCCAAGGGTGCCCTCAGCTCCTATGAACAGCTTGGTCGTGTCGAACCCGGTTGAGGATTTGCGGGCGCGTCGACGAGTTTTTATCACCTTCCCGTTGGGAAGAACGACAGTCTATGAAGCCATAGCATCACTTGAGTTCGTATATATAGCGGAATCAAGGGTTGACATACAACATTGAGGAACCATTCAGCCCTGGCCGTGCCGTAACGGACGGCATTAGCTACAGTGTGTGAGCTACGTGTAATAGCAGCCAGGGAAACTCATACTCACTTCCTGAACATCCGGTGCCGATCATACCACCAATTGTCTACATTCATACTTGTGACTCTCTTGCATTGGTATCTAGTCAGGGTACATACCGCTCCGGGGCCAGGGTCAATCTGAAAGAACATTATTATGTGTGAATAAGGCTCGTAGAGGGACGCCGCTGACCGGGAAGAACAGAGGAATACCCTTATCTTTAAGGGTCTGGTTGATATCCTCCCAGCGAGCCCCCGATTGACATACGAGGTCTCCATCCGCCTCTATATCTGCGCGTGAGAAAGTTCAGGATACAAGAAAACAGTAGTACTAGCCGTCAATCCGCAATATCTTGTCCATGGCAGACATATCGATGCAAATGCTGCCCGCCGAGATCTAGAAGAAAATGCACATCAATATTACAACATCCAGAGAGCCTGAGCTTCCACATACTCCGGAGAAATGACCCTCCAGTGAGGTAGCACCGCTGTAAGCCACGACAGGCACCCGATATTTCCTAGCAATGTTGACGATTTTAACCACATCTTCCGTGCTATGAGCATGGACAACTACAGAGTGTGGTGACGCGGGATGATAAGAGTTAGGAGAGGAGCCGTATTGTTTGACGACCGCCGGGTCTGTGTTCACTTGGTTCTTATCCCGGAAAGCATCATGGAGTTCCGAGATAGCCTTTTGAACGTCCTCGTGGCTTCCGTACTGACTCTTTGTATCTGTCGAGGAAGATGGGAGCTCAATGATTCCTGCACCGTACGCGAGGAGCCCAGCACCCAGAGAGAAACCAATGCCAGCCAGGAGGCCGCGAGCCGTAGCGTTCACGCCAGTGCTAGTAGCAGACGTCGAAAGCATCCGCGCAGGATAAACCCTAGCACTTGCGCGACCCGAAGTCAAGCTCCGCCTAGCCAGTAAAGTCGGGAAACGCGAGCATCTTGCTGGTAGAAGAGACATGGTCGCGTTTTGGACGACACAACGAGAGAGAATTAGTGGTTTACGAAGCACAGAGGGGTATTTATATGCAAGTCACGATTTAATATGGATGATATATGAGAGATCCCAGCCGAGGAATGAGGTTCGGCTGGAAATGAGCAAGCGAGGATGGTCCTAGTAAGATGATGAAAGCGTCGGACACGGCGTGACTGTCCCTCGGACCGGTCGGAGTACGCGCTGACAGACGCCCAGGAGGATCGGCGCCATCGTTGATGGGGCGCCGAAACTGCCTTATATGGTGCTCCCGACATGCCTCCCAAAGCGATCTGTCAAGTCAGCCAGCCTTCAAGCTTCCTGACTCAGTCGATCAGACGAGTATATACGTTTTAGCAGGCTGCGACCACGATTGTCAGGGTCGTATCAGTTTCCTGCAGCCAGACTCGCTGAAAATGTACAGCGTCGTACGTACGTATTTAAGTCATAAGAGGCCACTTGTGACAGGACCCCTGACAATTGGCTGGAAGGCCTGATTTTTCTGTCGGAGATTTGGGTCAAAACGTCCGGCCAAAAATTTCGAATTTTGGCCTTTCACGTCCGGATAAAATCAGGCCGGGGGGCCTCCGGCCCCCCGACGTCCGGACTGGTCCAAAATCCAAAAATTCGTCCGGATGGCGATCAGGCCTCTCAGCCAATTGTCAGGGGTCCTCTTGTGACCCACTGAAGATCCACCGGAATTCTTGAACCAGACATCTGTCTGCTTCCTTACCACCTGAGACTTGTTCGCTCGGACTGCAACGACTAGAAAGATGGTCAAATTGAATGCCAGGAAGTACAGACGCCCATAGACCATATAGAGACGCTACACAACCAATCAAGAGCGTGGGATTGGTCCTTGGGAGACCCTGAAATTGCCTCAGGAACCCACGACGGGACTACGGGGACCTTCCTCCCCACTACGGGGTCCGGGAGACCCGGAGTCGAGGCTGTCCACTTTCCTGTTTGCCGGGACCAACACCCACGCATGAGTCAGGAAGCCAGATAACCTCTGTATCTGTAGCGCACTTACGATGCCCAAAAAATCTTATTATGTGAGTCGGATCGTCTTAAGGATACCAATCGCTCATCGAAGATTTTTCTAGCTAGCTATTATCGAATGTCTTATACCATACGTTGCAAAAATGAGCAGGCTTCTGATCTAATCCTGCACTATCCGTCACTTGACATGAAAGGTTCCGGCTAAAAACGTAAAACAACTCCCTCGGGTATTCTGGAAAGAGGCCTGCGTCCATACGCCTATCGTGCCGCCAGCGGCCTAAACGTTCCCAAGATGTGTTATATACTCCCTTCTGCCAGGTGGCTCGTCGAACTCCTTGTCCGTCTGCTTCTACGTCCCCTAGGACAGCGCGATAATGGGGGGCCGCTCTTCAACCAAGGGCTATGACGCCAGTCCCTTCCCTGACACAGATGAGGAGTCGCAGCCTTTCCTGTCCGAAGACTTAGAGGGGGCCATCAAGCTCCAAGATAGAATAGAGGATGGGTGCTGCTCGGGCAGTTCGAGGGACACCAGAATAACTCCCGTTCCCAAGGCACAACTCGCAGTGTTATGTGCTGTAAGACTTGTCGACCCTATCATGTTCACACAGATCTTTCCCTATGTCAATGAGATGATGGACCACCTCCATCTCACCGACGACCCTTCAAAAATCGGCCTCTACAGCGGTATGGTGGTGAGTCCGCTGTCCCCCTCAACCTGTTACAATAGAAAATTTATCCCTGACCGAACGTGCGTCTGCCAGGAAAGTAGCTTCGCTATCGCTCAGCTGCTATCCATCTATCACTGGGCGCGTTTGTCTGGTTAGTGTCCCTCATCGAAACATACGGCTGATGCTGATGCTTATGGTCTAGACAAAATTGGGCGCAAGCCTGTCGTTCTCACAGGTATCACCGGCATCGCCATCGGTACTTTGTTCATGGGTATGTCGCGCAGTCTGGCAGGCGTCTTGTTTGCACGAAGCCTTGGTACGCATCTCTTCTGTTCCTTTCTCGGGCGCAGTCCGCTGACCGGTCCGAACCCTGCAGCGGGTTTCTTCTCTGGCAACGTTGCAGTTGTGCACTCCATCATTGGCGAGATCACCGACTCGTCGAACCAAGCCATTGCATTCCCCATCTACGGGCTTTGCTGGCCTCTGGGCGCCATCATAGGGTATGTCGCGCACTATCTTCTCTACGTCTCTATGTCGGCATTAAACGTATTGCTGGACTTCAGACCCCTTCTCGGCGGTACCTTCTCGAATCCAGCAGAGAAGTACCCTCAATTCTTTGACATCGAACTGTTCAGGGCGTACCCATACTTGCTACCGTCCCTCATCGCCGCATCTGTAGCCGCGTTTGGTGCTATCTTTGGCTTCTTCTTCCTAGAGGAGGTGGGTGGCTGACTCAATGGTGTTAACTGGAGTCTGGTGCTAATGAGGTCGCGCTTTTCGTCAGAGTCTCCCAAGTAAACGTAGACGCCGCCAGAACTCCACTGCCTCCTTCGAAAGCTTCCAAGGCGAAGACTCGGAGAAACCCCCCAAGCCTGCAGGCATTAAGCACCTTCTGTCAATACCAGTAATACGCGCTCTGTGCTTGAGCGGGGGTGCATTATCGTTCATGTAGGTGATATTGTTCTACTGGCGCACACCGGTATTGACTCCTCTCCAGAAACACCGGCTTTGATGTTATATTTGTACTCTACTGCTATTCACCCATCCTTACCGGGGGGCTGAATTTCACGGTTCGTGTCGTCAAGTCCCTGCTGATCCCTCTCAATCACCGCCTTCCGCCTGTCCCCTCGTGTCTATCCTTGATATACTCGTCTTATAGTTAGCTGACCTCTCGTATAGGCTGCCGAGATCGGAGTCGCACTTGCGTCCTCCGGGGCCATTTCCGCGGGACTCCAGCTCTTTTTTATGCCGTTCCTCCTGCGGCGTTTCGATCACGCCAAGATGTACAACGTATGCATGGCAATCTGGCCCTTCACATTCGCGCTACTCCCAGGGCTGAACATCGTCGCGCGTCTTGGCGCGGTCGACATCGGCGATGGCATCCTTGGAGTCACAGGCGCAACAAAAGCATTGCTCTGGGTCGGGATATATGCGTTATTACTCACGGCCCGGTGCGCGTGTCTGGCATTCTCGTGAGTCCTTCCGTCCCGTATTGTCGCCCGCGTCCTCTGCACCTCCGCTGACGCCTTGCGTGATGTAATGCAGCGTGAGCATGATTCTCGTAAAGGACAGCGCACCCGATCCGTCGTCGCTCGGCGCCACTAACGGCCTAGCGCAGTTCGCGATGGTATGTCTCCCACGTTTGGCTCATGCTCACACACTGGACACTGAACGTATCCCTCGTACCATCCACCCAGTGCTTCGCCCGTGCATTCAGCCCGGCATTCACGAGCAGCATCTTCGCCTTCTCCGTCGGCTTCGTCGAGTTCTGGCCCATGCGCTACTTTTGGGTCCTCGTCATGGTGTGCGTCTCCTTCGTCGGCACCTCGTTCTCACGCAGGATTGCACAAGGCATGCGGGCCTCCCCGCCCCCGCGCAGATAATCGTGGCTGCGATCGATTATCACCACAACGGCATACACGCTGCAGAAAGAAGCTGGTATTCAGGGCAGATTAGCTGGGTGGCTCGGGACGTTGCACACGTCCATTCATCCGCACTGACACTCTTGGTAACATCCCTAGGCCCTGGAAGGGCCTCGCTAGATCTTCAGTCCGTTAGACTCCATAGTGTACCACTAGTCACCACGGTTTTGATGCACACCCACACATGTGATGTACAGTAGATATTGACACATACTTGGAAGAATTCATCTGGGGTCTGGAACTTAACACTTGGAGGCTGCCAGGCGAGAAGGTAGTGAGGTAATGTTCCAAGATGCGACACTATTCCAACAGCAAATAGATACACACATTAATACATAAGGATAGTTGTACGGGGTAATGAGAGAGCAGACGATCGAGAGGAAAGGCTCCCTATTCGGTTCCTACAGCTTCGTACCCCTGGAGGACGTAGGTTCAGGAAGAGCGTACATTGCGTCAAGCTCTTTCTTGTACTTCGCGGCGACTTCCTTGCTGGATAATCCAATGACGTTCAGCTTACTTCGGCGGATTCAAGTGAGTAGGAACTAACCGTTTGACTTTGAGTGTAGGCGTGAGGCAGTTGTTGTCCACCGTGAACATGTCATTAGTGATGTGGATGCGCTTGATCGTCTCGAATCTACCCGAAATCTACATCAGCTTTCCGGCGCAAAGCCATGTCTGCTCACCCTTGCAAACCGGCAACTTTCGCCTGCTTGTTGAGTACACGCAAGACAGCATCCTTGACCTTCGGGTCTTGTGCGGCTTTCTGCAAGGCCTGCAAGTCTTTTTCCGAAACCGGCTGTCCCCAGACTTTCGTCGCGATCTCTGCGAGCTGCACGGGGTCCGGGACGATGACGCCAAGCAGATACGACTGCAAAGAATCGCCGTGGACATAGAGCTGCGATACAATAGGTGAAGCGTTGTACAAGCTCTCAACGCGTTCCAGAGCAACGTATTCGCCCTGAGCGAGTTTCATAATGTTCTAGGAAGGTGGGGCTTGTCAAATACGTATCTGACGATGCGGCGATATGCCAAACCTTCACGCGGTCTATGATCCTGAGCCGACCACATTCGTCTATTTCGCCGACATCGCCAGTGTGCTGCCAGCCCTCCTCATCGATAGCAGATTTCGTGCTTTCCTCATCTAGAGACAAGACATGAGCCTATTGTAGTTAATTGAGTTGGCGGTGTGACGTACCTTTGTAATAGTGCTTAAAGCAAGCATCTGAGCGAATACAAATTTCTCCACGCGGACGGGGCTTATCTTCAGACGTGTAACCCATAGTGGGTACATCCACTAGCTTAATCTCGGTGTTGCAATGGGGAGGACCCACAGTGCCAGGGGCCTTGTAGTCCCAAGGCCACGATCTTGTCGCTGTTCCAACATTTTCTGTACTGCCGTATCTATAAGCCAAGCGAAACTCAGCCCGAGAGTGACAAATGGTCAATGAAAATATCGTTACCCTGTAAAGCGCCATCAGAATAGCTCCATTTGCCACCAAAGACCGAACATACCTTCCATAACGTCCGCATTCGTAGCGACCTTCAGGAAGTCAAGTGCTGCAGCACTCATGGGTGCAGATCCCGTGGAAATCATAAGCAGTCTTCCACCGAGCGCATCTTGAATCTGGAAATCGTGCTGAGACTACAATCCCTCACGATATAGCGGCGTGACTCGCCTTCTTGAATACGAGTCTATCCCAAAGGGGGTGGGTCTGCACTCCCGAGGCGTGGAGCCTGTCTAACTTAACCTGAAGGGCACGTCTAAACAAGGCGCCTTTAACACCTGGAAGATTAGCCGCTGCCATGCCCGCCTGATAGATACGGTTGAGCACTCGGGGTACAGCAGGAAGCATCGTAGGCCGCAGGATCTTCATATCTTCCAGAAGGAGAAGCGGATCGTTGGACCAAAAGCCTAGGCTACCACCGCGCCCAATGATGCCAATCACGGTCATACGCTAGACAAGACGGTCACATTCTGTTGTTTCCAAAAGAATGTCTCGGTTATCTTACGCCGTAACAATGTGCCAATGGTAGAAAGACCATTGCGGTCGGCAGCTGCTTGAAGTTGAGACCGTGTAGCTGAGCAAAACACGCATTCGCAACGTTTCCATGCGTCATTATGACCCCTGTAATGCAAGGTGTCAGAGGTCGCGTAGCATGAAGCAGGCTCAGTATTATCGCCACCTTTCGGCTGCCCAGTGGTGCCCTGAGAAGATCATCAGACGTACAGAAGGATACAACAGGATACATGGGAGCCTACGGAAGTATAGCATATAGTAGCAATAGCATCTGGACTTGGATATACCGGCGGCTTGAGATTGGCTTTGCCGATCTCCTCGACTATGGACCCTTAAATTCTGATCGTATATGCAATACGTAAGGTAAGGACATACCTTCAGACATTTCCATGACCTTGATACCAACCTGGTCACCCCAGGCGGCGAGGATGTTCTTGGCCTCGAATTCCAGAGGCTCCATAGCTACTATAATCTTCAATGTTGGTATCTTAGAGCTTAATTTCAAAAGCTTGGGTATATGCTGTGGTGCGACGAATATGATTGGCATCTCTGTATGGTTGATACTAATTCGCTTGTTAGAATACGACAAGTAAGCAGTCGAGTTGACGCGTACATATATTCTGCACGAGCACCGGTAAGACCGGAGAGTAAGAACACGAGACGCGTAGAATTCCGGTTGCACTCACCGACGGTGTCTTTGCCCAACGTATCATACAAACTCACAGAGACCAGTTCATACGCGTGAGTTGCCAAATCCACCAACTGCCACGCTTGATACGCACATTAGCATACGCGTCAACACTAACTGTTGGTAACACACCTGGACTGTTCCCGCTATAGATACCAACAATTCTAAGGGGAGCCCGTATGGTGCCATCGACGAAGAGTTTGTTTACACCACTGCCAAGCTGGCGTCGACGGACGTCGACAGTGTCCCAAGACCACCATTCGTAATGGTCTGCGTACTTTAACGGGTTCTTGGAGATAACGGGGCGCCGTCCAAGGAATGGGAAATCGCCGCTTGGCACATTACTCCGCCCCGAGTCAAAGAACTCCGTCAGGTTGGTGAACGCACGGGGACTATCCAGCGTGAGGAAAGGGAAAGCGGCTGGGGTAGATGGTCAGCATCATCACGCGACGTACGACAGGCATTCGACGCGTACTGCCTCGATAATGACCTGAGGACGTGTGTCAGGAGAAACTGAAGATGCACTGTCGCTTTAAGCTCACCGGTCTGGCCTGGTCTTCGCGTGCCAGGGACCTCGTACGACTGCTTCGTGTAGTCCGAGTCGGGAGGCATCGGCACGGGTAGAGACGCAGGAACAGGCATGATGGACGGCGAGAACGGTGAGCAAGCGGCGACGAGGTGGTGGTCGAGGAGAAAGGGGAGGAACAGACTTAGGCAGGGGATTTCTGTGTTCCGGCAAATGGCAGTGGCAGCTTGCTTTGGGGCAAACAAACCGCGCTCAGATGTCGATCATTCACCGGGCGAACCAATCAGAAGATTCACACGCCGTATTCACATGAACAAACACGAGCTTCAGACCCCACGGGAGTGTATGACAAAAGCTGCGTCTGCAGAAAATAGAGCGAATATTATTGGAGGTATCACAGCACAGGTACACGAAAGCAGGCAGGTCCGGCCCTCAACTACCAAGAACAACGAACAACTTTGGATATACATGACATAGATGGAGGTACGGCGTGTACCGTAACGTAGGGCGATTCGAAACATAGAGACGACAGCGAATAAGTTATGCAGACAGGGCCGGGTCTCAGACGGCGGGAATCCATCAAGAAATAACGTCGCGCAGCAGGGGAACGTAAAGCACGCGTATAATACAGTGGTGATAATTTGGCTTTAAAGACCTTCAGCCGCTCAGGGCGCACTGAGGATGATCTACTTGAACGTGAGCGTGAGTAGAGGAACATGACAATTCGGGACTGACCCTCATGAACTCCTCGTAATTAATCTGAATCCAGCCGTCGCGATCATTGTCAACTCTACATCACAGCGATGAGTCATGTGAGGGACATGAATATGGTGTTGGCTAAGCTTACTTCTGGAATGCCTCCGTCAGGGTCTTGACCACAACACAGGCTCGTACAAATCTGTCGAATGTGATGCCTGTCGACGTGCCATATCCTCCAGGGCCCGAAGCTATCAGATGGAGATCGTCAGACATCACGTGGAGGCGACCCGCGACTAGCATGGTGCTTACCATATTTTTGCTCCAGGAGTTGTAGGAGTAATGGGGAAAGGTTGTAGCCAAAGTTGCGTAGTGCATCCGCAAGCTCGTGGCCATCGATAGATCCCGAGCGATCACGGTCGAAGTGGCGGAACACGTTCTGCCAATCTGAGATGTACTTCCATAGACCCGCAAACTCTGGACCAAGGTTGAGGGACGGACAGAGCATGCAGGGAAGGTGGCACTCACCTGAGAATCCGATGGTCCCACTCCTATCGGTGTCCTGAAGGGCGATAAGCGTCTGGTCAGCCATCGACAGGGCTATGAGACTTACAAAGATGTTCATGAGCATCTTGACCGTGTCAAGGTCGAATCCTGCATGATAGTGTCAGCGATGTGCACTCGGAGATGGTGGTGGTGCAGAGAAGCATCTGAGCATGCAGACGATCATAGACTTACTCGTCCAGTTCCCTGTTCCATAGTGACAGTGTTCAGGACGCCATCCCTCGCATGAATTCTTGGATCGACGTACCATTCACGAGAGCAGCTTGCAGCTCCGTCACACTTATCGAGCCCGATCGGTCAGCATCAACTGCATTGAACCACTGCCAAAGCTGAGGATCTGCTCCGGGAGGTGGTCCGGTAGGAGCACGAGGCGGCGGGGGCGGGGGACCTTGACCATATCCGCGCCCGGCAGGCGGGTACCCGCCTGATGTCTGTTGGTATCGCTGGCCGTATCCTGGCGAGGTGTAGTTGGAGCGGAGAGAGGCACTGTGTTGCATTGTGGATAATCGAGAGTGGCGGGTGGTGGTAGCGGTAGTGGGAGTCGGGAGGAGAGAGAGGGCGTGATCAGTTCCAAGACTCGGCGGCGAGCGCTTTTGAGTGGCAGGGCGTCATTGGAGGCAGTGTCGCAGAGTCATCGTCGCTGCCGGCGGTGGGCACGGCATCGTTAGTGATGCGCTCTGAAGCGCAATGCGATAGCTATGCGCGGTCTGCCGCGCAGTGCCCCGCAGCAATGTGGAATACCAGTCGCGCAGCTATTCCGATGAGACCAGACTCTTGCAAGCGGTGGCGTCGACAAGCCCCGTACGGTCGAGTAAAGCGGGGGGAAGTTCAAAATTAACGACAATCGTCCAAAGACTAGAGCCCGACACGATCGACGACTTCTGGAGGACAGCTGCAGCAACGCGTTGACTCATCGACGAAACCAGGTTCGATCAACACAGCGAAGGACATTGTGGACACGTCGCACAACAGACATCGCTGTGTGATTTCGTCTCGAGTAGCACGTTGTAGTCGATGAAACCATATCCAGGGGTGCACAGAGAGGCTGGTGGTGGTCAAGAGGGAGGTTAGAGGAAGGGCAGACTCGTCTCGACTGCTGAACGAGGTCCACGCGAATGCGGATCGTCGTAGTCTCGGCAACTTCCTCTCCCATCAATTCACGGGCGCTCCTCCACACCGGCCCCGGCTACGTACCGGCGCTTCGAATACACGCTCGTACGCGATAATTCGGTGACGGTCCTCCAAGGCACACTGGTCCGTCAGGCTCAGCCCGAAACCTCCACGACCTCCTGCTCCGTCGTAGCAACCAATGAGTTCGCCACACCTCAAAGCGGTCATATTTGATGTAAGTACACTTGACAGACTTCACCGTACGGATCTCATACAGGGACTACTTTTCCAGATAGGCGGTGTTGTATGCCGCAGCCCTCTCATTGCAATTGCGAAATACGAGAGAGAGAACAACATCCCTAACAATTATATCAATTGTTCCATGTAAGTCCGTGTCCGTGTGCGGTCCCTGCAACGAGGCTACACCGCTTTGACGTGATAGCACGAGGCGAGGTCCGCAAGGCGCATGGCAGAAGTTCGAACGGGGCGAGATGTCCTTGTTTGCGTTCTACGAAGTATTTGGGCGAGAGCTATCCGAAACCAGCGTGGGTAATGTATGGTACAAACAATACTGTACGCACAAGGGCATCGGTGTGTGTCTGCCTTACCTTGATTGATACAACGAGGCGCGGAGAAGCTTATGTCCGTCTCCACTTTCCCAGAATGCCCTCCACTTCCTGAGAGTCTTGATATTGACGGACGAGAGGTCATCCTAAGGTCTAGTCATGCCGTCTGTCGGACACTGACGTACACCGACAGCTATTTGGGCGCATGATGAGAGAAGGCGCGGTCTACGACGAGCTGGTCGTAGAGGCGATACACAGAATCAGAGGTGTGTCCCAACTTGCCATTCTCGACCCCTCCGTTTCCACTAAACGCACTTACTCAGCCACCGAAAGGTGGCGCGTAATCGCATTGACCAACAATTTCTCGAAGACGGACCTGGCGGTTCTCGGACACGGAGAGCCTTTACCCGCCCGCTACGCCTCCCTAAACGTGAACAGGGAGCTTGAGTGGTTAGGCTGGAAGGACGGGGCCGTACCGCCGCAGTTGAGGGCCTTGTTTGATGATTTTTGTGATTCCAGCGAACTTGGCATGCGGTGAGTGCGAGCTTATTTGATGCGGCGGGTCCAGTGCGACGATTTGTCCTAGGAAACCCGAGCCAGAGATTTACTTGATAGCTTGCAAGCGCAACGACATCGAACCACGGGAGGCTGTGTTTCTTGACGACCTTGGGATGTATGTTTTCACATCGTATCACGTTGTTTCTTCCACTAATTGTGATCCAGGAACCTAAAGGCCGCCCGAGCTCTCGGGATGGAGACGATCCGTAAGTACACGCGGATACCGCGTTTTTCGCCCCTCTCACCCATTGCATAGATGTTTCAATTGGCGGGTCGTTCGGCGCGCTGAAGACACTAGAAGATAAACTGGGCATCGATCTCACCAGCGGTTTCGAACCCAACGAGCTTTCACCCTCCAGACTCTGACACGCTCTCCTTTACCACCGCCACTCGAAGTGAATTCGGAGAGAGTAAGCCTTCTCTGAACGTGTATCACGTTTACACCGGGTTCTTGTGATGAGGATGTATTTCTAAATGTATAGGGTAGGTAGTAGGTAAGATGGAAACATCCTAGAACGGCTTGTCAGATGCCGGAGTCTTGTCCTCCCAGTAGCCTCCAATCTAGAACCAGCGGTGAATTGTACGGAGCTCCCAGGCGGGTGTAACGGAGGGGACTCACCACGGGGACCTTAGACAGAAACTCGCGCTTAACCAGGGGAGTTACGGAGAGCACCTGTTAGAAAGCAAAGTTCTGTTAGTTCCTGGATGCTGTATGCCATCTTCCGAGGTCCACGTACGTAGAGTGCCATGATACCTGCACCAGCACCCCAGACCGCGAGGCTAGGTCCCCACTTGCGACCGAACTGGAAACAAAGCAAGTTAACGAGTACACAAGGCAAGATACGCGTGATGCATACGGCGCTGGTGATCTGGAAGGCTGGTGTACGTTGGTAGAGGACGCGAGACATGGTGTAGAGAGTAAGCGAGAGACCACGGTGCCGGAGGCAATCGGGCGACGAGCAGCGGTAAACTTGGAGAAACAACCGTGGGAAAGTCGCGGCTCTAGCAGGCGCTGAAACCAAGTTGATCGGGAGAACCTTCCACTTTTTAGAACTCTGCAACCACGAGCAACAACTTTTCACAACTTTTCATTTCACGTTAATTCAGACCAGTCTGCGTTCACTCTTTGCGATAGCAAACCTTGGGATCTCTGTTGCATTCCATCATTCTATCGTAAATCACTCACTAGAAGACCCTTCAAGTACAACTCCCGGTGCAACTGACCCACGTCCATGGCCAATCCAAGACAGAGACGAAAACTTCGCTCCGGCTCTTACAAGCCAATACGGCACTCGCGCAGGGCGCAAAAGAACCTAAAGAAGCAGCCGCGTCCGTGACATGTGTTCTTTCCTCTTCCCGCCGGCTTTAGTATGCTGAAACTGCTTCCTAGCAATACGGGGGCCCAAGGTTTTGCAGGACGCCTGGGACAGACACAAGACCGTCAGACAAAAGTAGGAACTTTATTTGACGTATCGACGTATCGATGGATTTGATCTGATTGTCTTGTGCTACGCTTGCAGTTACGAAGCATTGGGACTAGTAGCATCCCTGAACCCTTCAGCGTCAGGTGGGGTGGAGCGACCAATGGGCTCCTCACGAACCAATGAACAACCTCTCATGGACGTGGACACGGAACCGGTGGCTTCCACGTCAAGCGCAGCGGGACACAGCGAGCTTCCTAAGGGCTTTGGGAGGATAATTCGAGACGAGGACGGCAACGTTTTGGATGTGGAACTCGCCGAGGATGACTCGGACGATATTGCGCAGTCTGAAGATAGACTCGTAGAAGACGTTCCCGAGCCATCGCAGCAGGAAGAACTCGCTGGCTGGGTCGCACTGGGTTCGTCGACTGCTGCAAGCGTGCCGGTATCCTCCACGTCGAGTACACACGTGGTCCAAAGTGAGGCTCGTATCGACGTCAATCAAGCTCCCTTACTGATGCTACATGGAAATTCGACCGCTCGCGATCGCGACGATTTAGGTTTAGAAGCCTTTGCAGCCGCAAAAGGCGGGAGCACGCCGCGCTTCGCATCTGGTGGGGAACGCACCGAGCTGCGGCGGCTGGTGGCCAAGTACGGCGAAGACGTTGAAAGCATGGCACGAGACCGCAAGCTGAATCCCAGCCAGCGCACAGCGGGTCAACTGAGTCGGGCAATAAAGAAGGCGGGGGGCTTCGCGGAGCTGAGGACGCGATGAGACGCGTGTTTTCGGCGTGGCATCAACGAGCAATGTCAAAGGACGGAGTCAGAGGACTGTGCGAGACGCACACATCCGCGCGACGACGCTGTTGATCGTGCGCGTCATTTCACACCGCCGGCACTTTGTTCAGTCGATATCGACAATCGATGGTCAATCGATATTCTGCGCCGCTTCTGCGGCACTTGGATTCGCATTCTGCCGTTTGAGTGGCCGCGGACCCTTCAGTAGAGTTTGCTTGACGTGCACAAGTGTCGAAGGTTACGAGATGATGCGAGGGGATCTCGGACTGCAGCAGAAACGCTGCTTCCTGCTGTCTCCCAGGATATTTGGTAGATTATGTTGCTTTCCATGACCGTTTTCAACATGTCCGATGCCTTGTTGCCTACCGGACAGCGCTGGCGATGTGATGCGTCCGTGGGTGGTCGCACTGACAAGGGATGGAAGGCGGTAGCTGATTGTACACTGGCGGCGGGCGACCCTGACTTTAGCTGGCTCTCCAAGCCCACGCTGTGTTTTCATTACAGGCCGCTAGTTCGATTTTGCGGACGTGCAAAAGCCCGGGCAAGAATAAAGTGCTGTCCGGTGCCCGCGCAGCCCTCTTCTCACGGCTGGGAAGCTGCAGAGAATCAAAGTTTCTCTTGTGCTGCATTCCCTCCATTGCTGGCGGCCGCTGGCGGCTGTTCTGTTAGACGAGCGCCGGCTGAAATCGCCGTCCGTCCGCGTCGTGCTCGCGGCGAACGCCTGGGACACGCGCAAGAAACTCGTCGGGATCCAGCTCTACCTGTGCCTGTTTCATGATGCCCTGACCACCGCACAGAATTTGTCTAGACACAGAGAGTGCAGCTGGGATAGGTGCCCTGTTTGGAGGCAATACGGTGCCTTCTCCTGGACTGCGTTGCGCGCTTGTGCAACCTGCCTGTCGTCCTACGACTCGACTACGCAGATCTTGATCAAACCGGTGGATTGGCCCAGCAGAAGCCCGTAGGGTGCTCTTAGCCAATGCTGTTGCCCTGCACTGCAGCGGAGAGCATGGATTTGACTAAGACCGTAAAGGAAGCAATTGGACCAGTGAGTTAAAGTCTAATACTATCCTGGAAGGAACGGGTGGTATGCACGGAGGCGTGACAGCCAGAAGTGCAATCAAACGCACGTACTTCATCATCGTGGTCAAGCTATATTCCTTCCATCATCCTTTTATTTTCTGTCTTTTCCGATCTTAAACTTAAGTCACGGTAACAACCCTCTTTTAGATATCGCATCAAGATGGATCCTATAAAGCCATCCTGAATCTTCAC
This sequence comes from Pleurotus ostreatoroseus, assembly GCA_005298045.1. NCBI lineage: Eukaryota > Fungi > Basidiomycota > Agaricomycetes > Agaricales > Pleurotaceae > Pleurotus > Pleurotus ostreatoroseus. The sequence goes on along the minus strand of SWBT01000026.1, from coordinate 84,278 downwards.
TTACCCGTTTTCCTTCCCTCGCTCGATCCTGTACCGTATTCAGTCTGTTTGCAGTCGTGCTACGTGCTCCATGTCTCCGCGGAGAACACCCCCCTCGACTTCGCAATCTCGACCGGCCTCCCCTTACAATGCCCAGACCCGGCAGGCGTCCGCGCCTCCTAAGGTTTGTATTCCAATTGTCAGTTTCGGACCAATGGGTACTAAAGGGTCCATCGATCGTTGCTCCCATGTAATACTAACATCGGCTACTTTATGCTAGAAGAAAAGAGAGCAGTTCAGCGCGTGCGGCGCGTGCAGAATGAGGCGGTAGGTCCATATATATACTTTTCCAGATTCGTATATTCAGTATTTACCTTGGCAGAGTGCGTTGCGACCTGAAGGACGTACAGCCGTCGAACACGGGGCAGGTTGTGTCGTGCTCGAATTGTCGAGAACGCGGCTTGAAATGCGTGTAAGCATAGCTCTCTTTTACGGGTTCAATGGAACGCTTACCACATGCCCTCTAGTGATGAATTCGCGGAGGTGAAGGCCGTCAAACTTCTGAGGCGTGGCAGGCGTCTCCAGCAAGCAGAGTAAGTTACCCTTGTTGCAGTGATATCGGGATAACGCATTGATGCTCGCGATACACAAGAGCTGTTTTTGGCAAAGTTCCCCCGGAGGAGGCCGCACTACGGTCTGTCACACCTCCTCCGAGCGTTATTCCGCGGCTGGCCCCGGAATTCTTCGAGTCCCCGTTCTTTTGGACACTTCAGATTCAACGTAAGTGCCCCACCTCCTTTGTCCCTTCCCCAGTTTGATTTGCTGATTTAACTTTCCCGTAGGCCCGATACTGGAACCTGCAGAATTTCGACAGCGGTACATCCAGTTCATCAGGGGGAAAGCGGATGCCCTACAGGTGCCTGGGCAGCTCCTGGCTATGGCACTCGTCGTCTGGGCTGCGAGCTTCGGTCTCAACGAATACGGCCTGGAAGACTCGCAGGAGCCGTCCGTGGATATCCGGCAACGGAAGGAACATGTTAACGAGATGTTACAAGAGCTCCTTTACCTCATCGATCTACACGGCATACTCCGTAAAGCATCCTGGGATGGTGTCCGGCTGTTATTGTTACTGCAGCCTTTGACTCAGGGTAGGGTTCATCTCACACTGATTTTTCCACATCTCACGTTGAAACACCAGAGATCCAATCTCCCATGGATCGTCTAGTAAGTCCAGCCAACTGGCGATTCCATGCTCGCTGATCTTAAATGCTCGCCTGCTCGCCAAGGTAATGTTTGAGGCCACGCTCAGTCATATATACAACCTGTGCAGTCTAGGCTCTGGGTCTCCCATTGCGAGCGGCAAAGGAGATTATATCGACGCGCTTGTTAGGGCTAGAGTGTTTTGGTACGGGTATGTTATCGACGGCGTAGCAAGTGCTCTCAGAGGTGGCCGTATCCTGCTGTGAGTCGGCCTTTAAGTGAATTGATATCCTGGCTCTCATACCCCCTGTGATCCCAGTACGGACGATGACCTTACGGCCTTCGAAGTCGCCCTGCCATCGCGGCGTGATGACTCACAGGGATCCGCAGCTTATGAACTCACCTTCCGCTACATGGGTCTCCCCATACAAATCTCCTCACTCTGCAGAGCCATCCATCTGGCGTTAACTGGACCGAAAGCCAGGCAACGGGAAGATCTCAAGGAAGACCTCCTTCAATATGTCTGGGATGGGCTGGATCGATGCTGGAGGGAGTTGGACGGGCTGCGTAACCTTACGCTTGGCGAGATCGTCGAGCAGGAGGATATGGAACGGTTCATACATGGCTGGCAGGTCAGTAACATAGTGGGCGTATGATGCAGACCTCTCTAAAATTCACATTGTTCAAGATATTCATTTTTGAGTGTCGTAAGTAAGCTTCATCGTCTATCAACCTTCGCAGCTTACCGTTTATCTCAGACAACGTAATTCGAGAGGCTCTGAAGCAACGACTCGTCTCACAACCCCCGCAACACTCTTACGACGCCAACTCCGACCTGACACGCAGATACGAACGCATCTTGCGATTGCACGACAAGGCGAAGGTTCGCTGCCAGAACGTCGTCCGCGACGTCGTGGCCATTATCCAGCGGAACCTCGGGACATCTTTCTTCCAATATGACGCTTCCCTGGTACGCGATGGATGTTTCTTCGCGGCCTTCCTTCTGGCTGGGGAGACTGGGAGCAGCGCCGACGTCGAGGCATGCCTTCAGGCCCTCAACGAGATGCGATGGGTGTACTCGAAGAGTGAAGAACGAATGCACACCGTCCGCATAATGTGGCAATCGCGTATACAGCAGACGGGAAGCCTCCCCCGGACGCACTCGACGAGTCCCATGAACGCCTCTAGCGACGTGCTTCCCGGAACCATGATGGATCAGTCGGCATCACGGCGGAATTCGAGTCGTGTGTTCACCATCCCCCCGTTGACGATCCCGGAGAGCAGTAACCTTTCGCGGTCGTCGTCCGCGCCAAACACAGCGTGTACCGCTGAAGGCAGCTGGCCGTCCAACACATCTTCCAACATGTCTACCGACAGTCTACAAACGTCGCAACCTCCTTCGGCTCGCTCATTACACGGGTCGCCTATGCATGGCGCGTCGTACATAGGGTCCCCCGCCAGCGCCATGTCCGACAACCATGCCACCGCCGACGCCAAAGGCGATCTCATTGCACCCTCCTCCGCACTGCTTACCTCGGGTATCGCGTCCGCCAGCGGCTCGACGTTCGACAGAACGATGGGAAGCGACCATGCGTATTACTACACGCAGTACGAGTATAGCCTTCAAGGCCCAAGCGCAGCGGGGAGCTCCACTCAAGGCGCACATAGTGCGACCTCTGGCTCATTGGGCCTGCCATCATACCACCAAGGGATGACATACCCCCTTGATGGACACGCTGGCCCGAGCGTGTTGCCGGCCTCGTCGGGAAATGATGACTGCGTCTTCTCCACAGGCACTTTCTACCAGTGATTTTGGACATACGAACTCTCTAAACTGACGACACATTCTACGTGGCGTCGATTGTGGACTCTGCATCGAGCCTGCTAGCACTAACTTACCGCGGGACTGTCATTCTATTTTATTAGCTAGCTGTAACATTAAGTATTTACGTGTATACCGCCATGTGCCTCATCTGTTCTTGTTCTTCTTGCTGTCTCTGACGTTAAAGCTCCTTACTGTCAGTGTTGTCTCTGCTGTGTTTCTTGCAAGGACTTCGCTTACTGTATCACTACTATACCCACAATACGTTCCCCTACCTTAGCTCGTGGATCGGAATTATTGGTTCAAGATTAGATTATAGACCGTAGCTGACTGTTCTTCCATACCGCTAGACTTGTCAGAAGCAATAGCGACTGGCATGGTAAATTACAACGTCAATTTGGTTTCACGCCATGATATTCCAATCAAATCGCTGTCGAGGCGACTTTACGTACGGCGCTCACGCCACTACGACTTATCACCAACCTCTAGAGTGGATTTGGGATATATTGTATTCGCCAAAGTTGTGGACACCCAATCGTGGATCGTGTGATAGTAGAATAAGGACTCGTGGCCCGCTCGGACTGTAATGTTGTATTGTCAATGATCATAAGCGCTGCAGATGAGTGAACAAACATGCCTTGAGGTGACGGATCTTGCTACATGAGAAGCGCGAGGGACGTATGGTGCGGTGTGGCAAATCGATAGTGGTGGATGGTGGCCCAGAGCGCAAGGCCCCGTAAGAATCACATTCAAAGTAGCTGCAACCGTCCCTGACGCCTAGAGACCGAATCCAGGCGCACAGCATATCGGGGAGCTTCTTGTGGGCAGTGTGCAGCCTAGGCACGATGTGGGCCCTTCAGTACTCCAACAGCGGCGAGGATCGTTGTTCTCACGTCGGAGTATGCATCAGCTGAGACCATGTCAAACAGGCGGAGAGGGCTTCTCTGGATAGTGTGGAACGGGAACAATCTCGTTCTATCAGACTCGGATGGTGGACTCACAGAAGGCCGCCCGACATCGAAAGGGGTCTGCACGGTCGTAAAGGTGACCAATCCACGAACTAGGGAAGCTTCGCGTTCGATTCAAGAAGAGTTTGGACACGCAACGCGTCCTTGGACTGTTTAGTAACAAGTTAACTTGAAAAGCCGTGAAGAAGATTCGTATTGAGAGACAGGCTACGTACCGAACCTCCGGTCCAAACCTAAGCGAGCCCGCAAGGCGCTGATGATGGATCTGGTTGATTTTCTTACCATCGAGGGAGATATGACTTTGGCCATAATGACATTGTCTCCACTCTGTTGCAAAGGTGTTCACGAGTCCGGTCGACGCGACGCCGGAAGGTTCGTGCCTGCATTCGACGGACCAGAGCTCATCCTCTGAGGTAACGTGGCTCGCATTGGTCAAGCAGGGCCGTGATATCTGAAAATTGTTGGCGATGTGAAGCTTAATGAACAGCGAAGAACATACTTAAAACATACGGCTCAGGCACGGTACACCGCTTGGTGCGGACTAATCGTCCATCAATCAAACTGGTTTGCTGGCTCGTCGAGTTGCAGACACCGGTACCTACTAGGTTATAGTACTAGGCATCAAGCGCTTGAACGGATGTCTAATCTTGTAACGTACCGCCCTCCGCCACCTAGATTGAGGTTAAGGTTCAGGCCCAAAGCGGACGCGAGGCCTCAAGCGGCTGCGCACTCCTGCCAAGACATAGCTACCTCTCACCGCAACCACCATCGACAGTTACTGTTCACCATGCTGGACTTGCTCTGTACGTTTCTTGTTCCTGTATCGCACAGGATATGACTAACTCATCTATCAGTTTGTATCCCGATTATGGGTGAGTGCCCCGCATATTTGCAAGAATCCTATCATGACGGGATAAATAACTGTTTGCGATAGTCGGATGCTCGACCAAGATCAAACCTGAAGGTGACCTGACCCCCAGAATATGTCCCAGGTGCCACAACGGTGTGTGGGGACTAACGTTACGTGCCTGGTTATGAGGCTGACTTTTGTCTTTAGCGTCCGTACAATCAGCGAAATCCCGCAGGTGGTTTGAGCTGTGCTTCGTCCCCTTAATTCCTATGAAGTCCAATCGAGTGTGGGTATGTGCCGTATGCCAGTGGATGATGCCCATCCAGCAAGGGTGAGTGTATCGGACACTTCTGATTCTTTTACGTGTTCACCTGGAGTCTTCAGCTACCAACCTGAGGTTCCTGGCGAAAATTACCATGCGTCACAGCCACAGGGGTACACGAGCCCGCCACCCAATATGTATCCTCCTGGGTACGACGGCGGCTTCCAGCCCGGATATCAACCGCAATATGCGCAATATCCCAACCCCAATGCAAAGTCGAATTAATCAGGCTTGTTGCTGTCTACCCTCACTAGCCAATTTTCATCACGATTATATTCGGATATACATGTCTCTAGCATTTACCCCTTTGGACTACTATTTCTATATGTATCAGTACTTCTTTGGACGTCTTTCTATACATAATTTCAATAATACCATGAGCAAGACTCCAAAAACAACGCCGGATGCTGCCGAAATCCCACAGATTGCTGCGCCGCTGAGTCCGTGAGACGCATGCGTAGTGTCAGTCTGGATGGGGACTGGCGCAGTGGGGTCATCGCCTCGTGTTGCACGGAAAGAGGTCAAGGACGCATTTGGATCGGTCAGCCCCAGTAGTCCAATCATCGGAGGACTGGTTGTTGTTGCAGAATGGTGAGCGATGTACACATTCTGAGAACGCGTTCATTTAGTATGAAATATCGTGAAAATAAGTGACACGCCACTATAGAAGCCTCGAAGAAGACAACTTACGCGGAGGAAAGTGTCGCCCAGAAGCCAGTCGCCAGATGAAACCTGAAAGGCAAGACATTTGTCAGGAATGAACGATTGCGAGAAGAGCGCCACGACGGCTGGAATGTAAAACGTAAACACTGACAGCGTCATTTGCTTGGATGCCGCCCATGCACCAGTCACCGTCACGTCCGCCCTCGATCCAAGAAAGGTCTGCAGGATCGACGAAGTATTCCTTCTTGCTGTCACCCGTACCGAGAACAAATCCGATCATGACGCCGTGGTCGCAGCGCACTTTCCAGCCATCGTCCGTTTTCATTGTGCCGCCTATGGAATTCCAGAACCGGTCGACATCCTGCGAGGGACCCAAAATGAGCGTTGTTCCGGTGTCGAAGACGGCGATAGGTGTCGGCGAGCCATGTACGCGGGAATCAGAGAGATCAAAGGTCGTCGAGTTGATCATGATTGACTGTAGAGGAATCTTCCAGTAGTCGTAATAGTCGTTCGAGTCCCGTTCGCTCGGGGAGAGACTACTAGCTGCAGGATAGACGGCCGTCCAAGCCAGGTCATTCGTACTGTTGGCAAAGGTAGGGTCCAGCTTCCCGATAGTAAAGGACGAGCTATTCCGATCACGGCCAAGTTTGACGGCAAAGTATCGGTCCGAATCGTTGAACGCAGAGAGGAGGTTCTCCAAAATGGGTGTTCCAGAGGTATCCGGAATGGCAGCTTCAAGTGGAAAAGACAACCCCAGTATTCCGCTATTCCCGGTGCCGGCCAGACCAAGTCCGGTGGTATCGTTCGCCAGGGCTGTATCGAGGCACAAGAGTAGCATCAGCACACGATATCTTCCCTGCAATGGCTATAAATCGAAGCTTTACCAAACACCTGTGAGGATATTTCGAAAGGTCCCAAAGACACGGTCTCAGTCCCAATAGTCCCGGAAACAGCGCCCAGAAGATATTGAAGCTCGAAAGAAGTGCTGGACAGGTTGAGCGTGGGCGAGTTGTGGTATTTTGGTACCGTTTGACAGTCAGGTTCTGTGCATTCGGATGACACAACCCACTTTTTGGACGTTCAGTCGCAGTGCAACGCTGCTCAGCAAACAAAGGGTAGCTTACTAAATCAGAAGAACCAGTATCGAGTAGAACAAGGAAATTCTGGTTTCCTATGCTGAACGGTTGTTAACGGCATGGCGAATAAGCTTACAGTTTAGGACGTACTCCATCTGGGCTAGGTAGGCACTATATGCGGTGTAAGGTTATTTCTCGCGGTTGCCACTGTAAGAGCAATGGAATGCCTTACTATCCGTCGCTGTTGAACACTGAAACGTTGCTGCTGATTAGGTTGACCTGTTGAGGTGCTATTTGCCGGGAGACTCGCACGAGCGGAATTGATATTGACTGAGTGCGGATTGACGGAATGAAGGATGATATTGTAAGCACGAGGCTCCAAAGTAGAGCGTTGTATACCATTCTGAAGAGATGACGGTCGAACGTGAGAGCATCTCATGGATGCAATGAGACGGCACGTAAGCATCGCGAGGCTGACTGGGGGGATCGGTCAAGATGTAAATGCATAGTAGCTCGGCGTACGTACTCATAGTAATCTGGCAGCAGCCTCGCCGTCCAGTTGCGCGCCGTTATGCGTCTAGTTGAAGACATTTCATCCGATATCAGACCGGGAGGATGCTCGTATCGTATGGACGACGGTGCATAGTCGCCGCGTTGTTGTTGCGGTCGAAACGCCTGGATGTTATGCAGAATTGATTGATCAGCCCTATACTGGGCGTGTGCTGTATGCTGCCCAAAGTCTTGAGCTCGACATGTTGAGCATCGTCGAGAGTTGTCGAGGGCGTTGTCGGAGCGGAAGAGGCTCAACGGGGTAGTCGGGGTCAACGCGCGCCAAAGACACACGCGTCACCAGCCAGATCACTGCCACCTTCAACGGCGACTCTCCTTGACTTCCGCCTCCTCCCAACCTCCCTCACCGTCGACAGCGTTCTCCCCATCCGCCCCTCTTCTTGCCACCATGCACACCAGCGAGTACGACTATCTCTTCAAGCTCCTTCTCATTGGCGATTCCGGCGTCGGCAAGGTCTGTAGCACTCTTTGTTACACGCACAGTCGCACTGTTGTCTCACCAGCCCCGTTGACTTTGTGCGCAGTCGTGTCTCCTTCTGCGGTTCGCCGATGATACGTACACGGAGAGCTACATTAGTACCATTGGTGTCGACTTCAAGATTCGCACCATTGAGCTTGAGGGAAAGACGGTCAAGCTTCAGATTGTGAGTCCCACTACCCTTACTTCACCTCCACGTGCCGTCCGCCAGGCGGATTTCAGCCTTGCGTTGTGGCAATACTTTGGCGGTGCGAACCCTTAAAGCGCCACCCTCATCTTCGAGAGCGAAACCTTGTACTTATCGTATCGCGCCTCGCGTTTATAGTGGGATACTGCAGGTACGTGATTAAATTCTCGAATATGTCTATTGGCATCTAAATTATTTCCTCCCAGGCCAGGAGCGTTTCCGCACCATCACCTCTTCTTACTACCGTGGAGCACACGGTATCATTGTAGTATATGACGTTACCGACAATGGTACGCCACTGGCTCGATAGGGGAAGCAACTTACTCATATCTCGGCAACGACAGACACTTTCACGAACGTGAAGCAATGGCTGCAAGAGATCGATCGCTATGCGTCGGAAGGTGTCAACAAGCTGCTTGTGGGCAACAAGTCCGACCTTACAAGCAAGAAGGTTGTTGAGTACAGTGCGGCAAAGGTGCGCATTCGCCGGCGCAGTTTGGAACTCCGCTAATGGGCTCCTCGGCTCTTGTAGGAATTTGCAGACCAATTGGGCATCCCATTCCTGGAGACCTCGGCTAAGAATGCGACGAACGTCGAGCAGGCATTCTTGACGATGGCGAAGCAAATCAAGGACCGGTATGAGATCCTCCATTCGCGTATCATCAACAAAAGGCTGAGTTAATATTTGTAGCATGGGATCCACCTCAACAACCTCCGGCACCGGCAAGTCCACCACTATTACGCCAGGCCAGACCGTGCAACAGAACCAGTCGGGTGGATGCTGCTAAACGTTGCAACCACGACGGTGCCTCGAGTTGATCATTGAACGCACAGAGGCGCTCTTCATGGTACGACTCCTTGCAGTCGCTATCCTAGGACGGATAACTTGCTCTCCGTAATCTATGCCTTAGTTTTCGTCACCTGTTGGACTCGTGTTTTTGTGTTCATTCCATGTTACCTCTATTCCATTATTCTGACCATGTTGCTGCAGTGCGTCACGGAAGACACTGGTCGTCCGAAATGGTATACATCTCTGCCCCCGATATAATGACTGTCCGTCACATACAGCCGACAACGTGTAAGCCTTGGAGTGCAGACTGTAGTGGATTTTACGTCTGTTTAGCGGGCAACACGACGCAATGTTGTACCCGACCTCGACAAAACACAATAAGTTAAGTGCACGTGAGTGTTTAATGGCATTATCGGCGAAGTACGACCCTGAATCAGATGCACTTCTTCCAGGTCGCCGTGCTCAGCTGTTATCGTCGCTTGTGAACATAACCGACCAGGCTAGGCGTCTATACGCTGAATGGCTTATTTAAACAAATACTGGGCTCATCCGTAGAGCATCCAGCTTTCCCAACTCACTGAGAAAGCTAGCACTCTCACATCTCTAGCCATTCTTCGCCATGTCTCACCCCTCGCGAGACAGTCGTACTGTCCGAGTCAAAACCAATTTCTTTGTTGTTCGCCGGCTACCTTCTCGTCCTTTCTACCAATATGACGGTAAGCTGTCCAATTTCTGTCGGTTGGTCTGATTCGCTGATACCTTCACAGTCGGTAAGGCAAGATCCGCTTTGTGCACCGTATTGTGCTTGACGTCCCGCAGTGATAAAGAAGCACGAGGCCGACGGTACACTGAAAGAGGTCAATAGGACAGGCCCAAATTTCCGCGAACTCATAGACAAGCTCTTTACGGAAGAGGCCTCGCGCTTCAGCCCACGCCCATGCTACGACGGCAAAAAGGTCATGTTTTCTTCGCGTGGCGATTTGAAAGGGGCGGTATGTCGCCTTTTGATAGACTTCCGCGATCTGCTTATATTCGCTTTAGTATCCTGTCAGTATGGCCAAAGATCCGAACTCCAACAGAGGTAAATACACTATATCCGTAGAACCCGTTACAGCGATCCAACCAAGGTGAGATACCAGACTGTCTTTTTTCCTCATACTCAATTGACTCAAACCATATTAGCGACTTTGACAACCTCAGAAAACAAGGTGATCGAGGCCAAGCTAATGCATCTGCTACCAATTTATTGCAGCTCATCCTCTCTCAAGCCCCTAACCTGTAAGGTCGTTATAGAAGCTGCGGACGTCTTGCGTGCTCACTTGTTTCACAGGCAACACAGCTTCTCTCTTCATTCGAAATCCTTCTACATGGACATTAGTAGGATTACCAAGGATCTTCCTAGCGGTCTCCAAGCATGGCGTGGTTACTTTCAGTATGTCATCCGCCGAAAATATTGTACCTAAACTAATAGTTCCTCACAGGAGTGTCCGCCCTGTGCTGGGTCAAGTACTCATCAATATAGATACTACCACGGCGGCCATGTGAGTATCATTTAAGTCTTCCTCGAAATTACGCTATCATTCACTGACCCTTGACAACAGATACAGACCAGGCCCGCTGCTCGACAGCGCCTGTATCTTCCTCGGCTGCAAAGACGTACGGGAACTGAATGACCGATGTAACAATCCTAGAGACTGGCAGAAACTCCGGGGTTTCTTCAAGAATATTTGGATCAACGCATTCCCCTCCAGGACTAAGAAGCGGCGCATCACAGATTTAGTGAAGCGTGCGGGTCATACGGAATTCACTATGGATGATGCCAATGTCACAGTCGCGGTACGTATTAGCGTTCTATCTTGTCGGACATTCGCTGATATTTGAGCTCAGGAATACTTCGAGCAACATCATAATCAGCGCATCAGATATCCGGACGCTTTCGGCGTCAGGCTCGGGAGGAGCAACGTCTATCCCGCAGAGCTCATTAATGTTGGTGCGTATGGGTCCTATACGTCCGATTTACCGCTTCCGACCGCCACCGCTGTCATTGCTTAGTCCCTGGACAAGTGTACAAGCAGAAACTCGACCCTGAGGACACACAGAAATTCATGTCCGTCTCAGTGACGAATCCCAGGGACAAGCTCAATGAGATTACGCAGGCCGTCATGGGGAACGTAAGTGGAGCTGAAAGTGATCAGCATCGATGTATATGCTTACTCGTATCGACAGAACTTGGATTACCGCAATTCGCCTTGGATGCGAGAGGCCGGAGTGGATGTCGACACTCGTCCGCTTGAGATCGACGCTGTTGAGCTTGATGCGCCGAAAATTAAATACGGAAGTTGCGAGTTGGTAAGTCTTACGACGTTTCATTGCTGGCTTGTGTCGCAACTTACCCCTGGCAGAATGTACTTGAGGGCAGCGGTGCATGGAACGTAATGCGTCAGCGACTTTTCTCGCCAGCGAGAATTAGCGCATGGGCAGTAGTTTGTTTCGATCATCGTACAGCGATTGAACATGTCCAGGGGTTTGCTAGCGACCTATTCAAAAACCTAAAGAATCTTGGTAGGTTGATATGTCATGAATGGGTGTCACAAATTCTCACTTGATGTTTACTAGGAATCAGTACGTCATCCAGTGTCTGGGACCTCTTCTTATTTATCTGACACCCGAATGTGTAGGCTTTGATCAACCCGAACCATTGATCAGGCAGGGAGCAGCGGAGAATGCTGACGGTGTAAGTGCCAGGTTCTATATATTGTTTACATGTGAAAGACATCCGCTCTCTCCGTCTTCCAGGTTTTGGATGACGTTGTCCGAGCATTCTTCTCAAAGAAATTGTGCTTGGGGCTCGTCTTAATCATTCTGCCTCGGGATGCCGCACCACTTCGAAAACTTGTGAAGCAGTGGGGAGACATGAGGCACGGGATACCTACACAATGTGTCGTACGTGTCTCCCGAGCTTGATGGTGATAATCGCTCACGCTCTCGTTCTCTAAGCGTGGTGGTAAATGGGAAAAGTCCAACGACCAGTATCGCAACAATGTGGCGCTCAAGTGAGATTCGTTATACATCCTCATTTCGTTTGGATCTCATATTCAATCCTGTACTAACTGGGTCCATGATATATCTTTTCGTGACAGGATAAATGCAAAATGCGGCGGCATCAACTCCACTGTGAACGCACCTGCAATGCAGTTCATCAAGGATGCCATGATTGTCGGTACGTCCACCGATGCCCTCCGCCAATTTCGAGCTGGTGGCCGTTACACAGGTTACTGATGCGCCCTGCCATCTGGCACTGGCTATTTCTCGCAGGATGCGACGTCAGCCACCCATCACCTGGCATCACGAACAAACCGTCCATCGCGAGCGTCGCGGCGTCCGTGAATGACACCGCAACGCGTTACAACGCGTTTGTGCGTCTCCAGAACCCCCGTCAAGAAATTATCACGGATCTGGGAGATATGATACAGGTGAGTTATCTGCTGTGCTATCTTGATTCCCACTTGCTTTGATTATGTGACCGCCGAATATTGGCGTGTCGTATCGCCGTCGTCATCGGATTAGGGGGCTCGACTGATGACTGATGCCAAACACACAGCGCGCGATGAATCAGTACTTCAATTCACGAAATGCATGGCCGACATGTCTCGTTGTGTATCGCGATGGCGTGTCCGATGGAGAATACGCGCAGATCGAAGAGCACGAAGTGCAGCAAATTGAGGGTGCGTCTCGCCTTATGGACGGATCGTACCTCCAGCTGATCCCCATCCTCTCTAGACAAATTAGCGGGCTTGAAGGAATACACCGGCCACAATTGCAGCCTGCTGTTCATTGTCGTGGGGAAACGGTGAGCCCAAGGAATTCCCGCCATCCTGATCTATATATGCGTGCCATGATTAACTCCGGCTTGACGTGTACGAACACGAACGCTGACCGCCCCCGTTCTAATTACAGGCACCGCGCACGGTTCTTCCCAGGCGATCAGTGAGCTTGTCTCTCCTATTCCCAGGTAACCACCTGCTCACCCATTGATATCCTATCCACCGTCGACGGCGCACTGCGCACTGTCCATCATTCACTTGTCGCGCGTGATGGACACAGGAGCTGTGGCGATAAGAAGGGCAACTGCAGGGCGGGGCTCGTCGTGGACACGGAAATCGTGCACCCGACGTACAAGGATTTTTACCTGCAATCGCATTCCGGAATCATTGGAAGTACGTGGCTGCGCTTCGATGTTCTATATTCTAATCTGCGCCCGCCCCTCTCCTCCCCTCGGGGACTCACGTGCGGGCGCACCTGGGCGCACTGGCTCCCGATTTTCTGCCTCTTCTATTTCTTCGACGTGATGCGATCGCTGACCGTCGTCTGTACGAAATTATATTCACAGCGAGCCGCTCGAGCCATTATGTTGTGCTGAAGAACACGGCGAGATTAAGCAAGGAACAGTGCGTCCTACCTTCACTTCGCTGCTTTCGGTCTTCGTTTGTGGAATTACTGACGATGCGCCGATGCGCCCGACATAACGTTTGGACACATCGGTTATGACAGGATCCAACAGCTCTCGTTCGTGCTTTGTCACGTCTACGCGTCCGCCACACGCTCCGTCTCGATCCCTGCCCCTGTGTACTGTACGTCCCACGCCGCGAGCTGATGCGAACACGAGCTGACTCGCACTCGTCCTCTTTTTGGCCCGACGACAGATGCTGACGTACGTGTGCCCCACCTCCGATTCGCAATGCAGAGCCAACTTGACTCATTTACGCTTGCACCCCTTTTCTTGTTATATTGGTCCTCGTTCTCGTTCGCATCCCCACTGGCACTGTCCCATCGCGCTCACCCTCATCATCGCTGCCCCATCCCCCATACATCATGCATCACTCTGCACGCTTTGTTCAACTCCTGCAGCGCCTCTGCGCGCGCGCGGACTTCCAGTTCAACCCGGCCTTCGGGCTGTCCTTCGACGAGACGCAGAGCGCGTCGTCGCACCGCGACGGCGGTGAGGCGTTCGACCTCGCGGCGTGGAACGCCGCGTTCGGGCAGGCACAGCTCAGCGACCAGATGTACTTCTTGTGATCGGATGGAAGGAGAAGGGGCGAGCTTGGAAGACGAAGATACGCTGTATTGTATCATAGGGACGTTGTGTATTGTATACTGTATCGCGTACGAAGCTTGAAGATGCACTGGTACGGAGCTGCGATTCGGCTGGGGTGATCGTGATCACAGGCGTGGATGCCGTACGATGCGTGTTCGATGGGTTGTTGTTCTTCAAACTGCGACACTCGAGGCGAGCTCCGGGGGCACTTGGGCTCAGAATCGATGTCGCGCATCGCGCATCCTAAAATCTGTGAAACAAGACACTCGGACGGCGCATGCCCAAGCTTATGCCTCGCGGTGTTTATTCCGATTCAAACTTGCATCATGCATCATCATCCGTCTTCCAGCGTGTTCTTGTTCTCGTCCTCGCTCGGGCCTTCTTTTGTTGTTCGACTGTTGCCCTGTCGTTGTTCCTCGCCCGTCATCTCCCGCCATAAGCCATGGCCATCTTCCGCCCTTCCGAGTCCGCATTCTGTAACCTGTTCTTGCGCTTCTAATTCTTTTGTGACATCCCGGAGTCGCGTTGCGTTCGCTGCTCACATGCCCGCTGTGACGTCCACGTAGGTATGCTACTGATCCAGACGTGCAGTGCCTATCTGCATCAAGCGTCACGCCGTAGCCGGTAGCTACTAGCGATTGTTTTTCGCGACAGGCCTGAGGCACCGCAGAAGCTCACCGTGCGGCGCCGTGTCCAAGCAACCGATGCACCGAGTCCACGCACGCACGAGTAACTTACTGTACGCACATCATTGTCGTTATAATTACCATATCACATCACTCCATAGAGACCAACCCGACACGGCGGCGGCGAACGTCGAAGATAAGTTTGGGTTCGGGTTCGGGACACATGATGATTAGCTAGTGGCTAGGCTGGGTTACATGGGCCGCGAGGCAGCGGGTAGGTAGGTAGATGTACAACTGCGGGTGATTATACTGTGCATGTGTAACGGCAGGGACGGGTGCGAGCGGTAGATGGAGGTGGAAGCAGAGAGAGGGATGCTACTCTAGTGTGGCGGCTGGGTACGCAGTACGCCTGGCCGATGTGCGAGCGCGTGCGTTCGATGTGATGTGGTGCGAAGTGCGATGAGGTAAGATGCAATGAGGCAAGATGCGATGTGATGCAGTGCGATACGGTACTGTATGTGGACGAAGGCGAAGGCGATGGAAGTGTGGAAAACGGAAAGTGCGGATGTGCTACAGAATATGACGAAAGTTCAGAGCGCCGACGGGGAATGCTGATGAATGGTAGAACGAGCAGCGAAGAACGCAGCGAAGGTTGCGGTGGTGCGAGCTAGGCTGGAAACAGCCTAATTGTACGGCACGAGGATGGGGAAGAGGAAGGGGGTATCACATCTTGCAGGGGTATTCCGAGCGACCAGGAACGTACTCAGGTTCACTGCGTCCATTGATTGGAGTCCGCGGCCGGCGTTGAGGCCCGCGGCGGGTGTTCTGAAACTGAATGGCGAGTGGCGTGGTGCGCTGCGGCTTCTGGCTCGCGGCTCGGAGGCATGGAATGGGGCCAAGGTGGCGGGGTGAAGGTGTAGAAGTGTTCAACTCGGGAGGGCGAGTGAATGGAGCGGCGGCGGCGTGCGGCGTGACGAATGCACTAGCGGCGGCGCGCACGAGTTAGGCCAAGCGGGGCGGCCAAGCGCAGGGCCTGTGGTTCGAGTTCGGCTACCGTCGCCATCAAACCCAAGGGACGGCGGGCCATATCGATCGATGGCGCGTGTGCGAGCGTGCGTTCGCCGCGGGGAGCACGACGAAAATTGCAGCACACGCATATCGCACGGGGGCGGCGATGTCGCCACAGGCACCGCGGGGCCTCTGATTCTTTTTCCATCATCATCATCTCTCTCTGTCTCATTTTTCCGTGTGCATTTGCATAATTTGCGTTTTTCCAGATTTTTCGGGTTTTCGTCGAATTTTCCGCGCGCACGGTACGACCGTCGGCGTGCGATAGGGGCGCGGTGGGCGGGGCGGTGCGTGGGCTGGGCGGGCGTGGGTGTCAGGTATTCCCGTCTGGGCGGTACGACGCGGAGCACGTACCTGTCAGCGGCGAGATACGAGTGGGCAACGGTCACCGGTGGCGCTGTACGTACTGCCCGACGCCTGGTATCGCCGGCATCGTGTGCATGTGCGCGTGCTGTGTGCGCATCGCCGTGCGTGGCTGCGCCTTCGCCGTGTACGTCGCCGCCGCCCGCGAGCCCGCGCCGGGCGCGCCCCAGCGTCCGCTCGCGTGCGCCCCCCGATCGTCCGTGGCGCGGCGCTTCATGATCACGAAGCGCCGTGCGCCGTCGTCCTCCTCCTCGCCGTCATCGGACCGCTTGCGCTTGTGCGGGCGGAACACGTACGGCGGGTGCGAGAGGTCCTCGTCGTCGTCGGGCAGGTCGAACTGCAGGAAGGTCGGCGAGTGGTACGGGAGCGGCTTCGGCGCGACGAGCGGGGCGTTGCAGACGACGTGGACGTAGGCGGGCGCGGGCGACGGCGCGGTGTCGGACGAGGCAATCGAGTCCGACGGCGAGGCGGGCACTGTGGGTGCGTCGATCAGGGCGGGCCGGTCGCAGCGAACGGCGGCGGCGAGAGCTTACCGTGCGAGGCGCTGTTCGCGCCGAACACCGCGCGGGCGGTCGAGGGGCCCGCCACGGGGTGTTGTGCGTGTGTCGGGAAGTGCGGGAACACGTACGGGTCTGCGAAGGACATGTTTGAATAGGGCGCGCTTGGCATGTCTGCGGGGAAGGCGGTCAGCGAGAGGCCGCTCGGGGACATCGTCCACCACGACGGCGGGGACGGGCGAGGCGGGAGGCGGGCGGGCGCGGTGAAGGTGAACTGGTACTGCATGGGTGCAGGCTGGCGTGGGGGGTAGTAGGCCGACATGGGGCAGGCTCGGAGGGAAAAGACTAGCTCTGCGGGGAGCGGCCTGCTGGGGACCTTATAGTGCTTGGGAATGGCATCGGATAACAAATGGGCGCCGTAGCTACGCAGGATTCGGGGCGTTGTGAATTGGAAGGACTATTACATGTCTGAATCTGTCTGAATGCAATCTGAATTACGCAGTAGCGGGAGTACCGAGATGAGAACGCCATTTATTTAGTCGAACGCCGCCAGGCAGACGGGTCCATGATGCGGGCATATCAGCCATTGCCACCCAGACTTGGGTAGCAGAAATGAATTTGCGGCTGCAGGCGGCTGCCAACCGCTGCCTGGATCACTCCGCCTTTCTCACTCGACTCAGCTCCGGCTGAGACAAGAAAAGCACGCACGCAGGCACCACCCCATACGAGAGCTAGAACACCCCTAGCAGGCCCAGCAGGCGGCCTAGCAGCCCGACGGCAGCCTATCATATGCGTATCATATGTTCCCAGGACTGCCCCAGGGCCCCAGGAGGCTAATGAACATACGTCTTTTTGTCCCCTTGTGGCGTCCGTCCGTGCCTTTGCGGCGAGGACGCAACGCCGCCAATTGTAAATTACCCGCCGCCGTCCGAAGCTGGACCTGCCACGCCCGCACACGTATTTTTTGCGGTTGGAAATCATACTGAAATGATGTGCTGCTCTCCGAGATCTCATGTCCTGCGTTGTGGAACCAGAAATCACTCCTGCACTGATTCCTGCGATGGAACGTTCTCTCGGCACGTCTCATTGATCTCGCGTTACGCTGCACACCCAACAGCCACCGCTAGGAGCCGCTCACCACCTGTGACTGCTGTTGCTCGCAGCCTGTCGCCGTCCAATTATGCAGCCTTGTACCTGCGACAGCCGACCGAACGCCGGGTGAAGAATGTATTGCGAGCTGATTGCGACCGCCCGAAAAGCCTCCAGCGCGAGTGTGCCTGCGTGTCTTAGCCCCTTTGTGCGCTGCGGTCGTGCCCGCGACTTGTGCTTGGGTGTGTCAGGCGGACACCGCAGAGGCTCAGACTGGCTCAGAGCAAGAGGCAGGGCGGAGCGAGATCTAGCCGCAGCCGACAGACGCCCGGTATGCACGCCACCGTTTCGGACGAACTTGCGCGGGCACTCTCTCAGTCTCTCACAAGCAACTCACAAGACACCTCGCAGTCTCACCCGACCGCCATCATCCTCCCATCTCCATTCATCTCTCTCCTCACCCACCCGCCCATCTCCTATCGTCTGGCACCGCACAACACACGTCCAGCCTCAGTCGCCCGCCCCGAAACAAAAAAAGTCCCACCGCGTTCGACCGCTTTTTCCTCCCCACTTCCAGGCCTCGTGCTACCCCGGCCGGTTATATTTCTCCCTCCCACTGAGTAAGCAGCCCGTCCACATCCTGCACTCAGGCACGCCCGCGGACCGTGTTTTATTTCGTCACATCGCTCCTCCAGACACCAAACCCAAATTCATAACCGTCAAATGCTCACCGCGACCATCCGCCGCCAGCTGCTCCAGCCGGCGCGCTGCTACTCCCAAGCCTTTGCTGCGGCTGCCCCAGCGGATGCGGCGGCCGCGTCCCGCCCCGCGTACTTCGTCCCGCGCAACACACTCGGATCCGTCCCGGTCTACACCGACCAGGTGAACACCAAGTACATGACCCTCATCCGTAACGTCGAGGGCGACGCCAACGTGAGTCCGCCGCGTTCTGTTCACCCGTCTGATGCTGCAAAACTCACCGAGCTCGCGACCGCAACCCGGACCCCGCGCCGCCTAGGCCCTCGCCGCCGACCTCAAAAAGTCGCTTTTCCCGCCCGACTCCCCCGAGGCCCGTCGCATGAAGGTCGAAACGCGGCGCAACAGGCACGTCGTGCTCGCTGGCGGGAAGTGGAAACGCGAGGTCTTTGACTGGCTCAAGTCAAGGGGTTTCTGACGCGTTCCTCGAGGCATTCCGACGCCTTGGAGTTGCCGCACGCGCCCCGTTTGGCCTGTAGACCGTGCCACTGTACCAGCCAAAATGCACTCCCATACCGCTTGCACACCACGTATATACCCGGATCCGATCAGCCGCCCTAGCGATCAATTCATTGAATCACTGTCGCTCCCGCCCAACGCTAGAAGCACCTCGCAAACAAGTCGGCCGCCCCCCACCGTCGTCTCGTGGGCCGTGTGCTGTCCTCGGCGGCTTGCACGCACGTACGACCGTCTCCCCGCGCGCCGCAAGAGCCACAGAGGTGCCCGTCATTCCGCGTCATATCTACACATGTACCCGCCCTGTCACACAAACGCACTTTTCCATGAAGCCACGCGCGCATATACGCACAGTATCCACTCCTTTGTGCACGCACGCGCGGCCCGCGGTGTGTCCTCTCGCAGCCCAAGCCCCAGTGCCCGTGCCCATGTTTCTACTTGTTCGGTTATTTGGCCGCACGCACCCACGCTTCTTTGACAGAAATACGTGCCAGCTGAGCCTGCGACGGTGCGCCGTTCCTGCCTTCCTATTAATACCGCTCCGTTTCGCCGCTGCGACCCTGCGAAGAAGCCGCAGCGGTATGATAGGGAATTCGGTTTCCTTCTTCAATTGGTCCAATTGGCGCGCGCCGTGCGCGAGCCATTGACACTGGGCTCTAATGACTCTCGTCCGTGGTCGCACACGGCGTGCGGCGTGCGGGGACTCATGAGGACGTGCAGTAGCCACTTAGAGTTATACTATGTAAGTCCGAGCCTACGACGTTCAAGTTCTATTCGTTCGCGATCGCCCGCCTGCGCTTGATCTCAAGTTCTTTCAATTGCACGACAAATGCCACTGCCACTCTACCACCCTTTTTCTATCACGCCTTCGTACGGCGTACCCGCTGATGTCCATCGCGTTATATGCTCATGCTATATGGCGCAGCAGATCCACACGCAGGCCTGCCGCCTGCGCGAGCACGAATCATGAAGCGTAAAGCGCAGAGCGCAGAGCGCAGAATGCAGCACTACGGACGGAGCTGATTCAGAGGCGTACGTAACGAAGCCGCATCGATCCATGCTGCTGCGTCGAGCTTTCAAGCCCGTCGGAAACGAAAGCAGTGTCATGAGCGTTGCAGTTGTAGGTTAGTGCCGTACGACATGCGATGCGCGATGCGCGATAAGTAAATGCTTGGGGCGCCGCATCCGTCCACAATTCCGGATTTCAACGCACAGGGGACGTACGTGGAATTCGAACATGCGCGAACATCATAATGTCAACCGCGATCGTCCCAGGGCCCGTTAGGCCGATATGGACGGTATGTATGCGCGAGCGGTATGCGATATACGTGTTTCATTTGCGAGGGCTTCGGTGCGATACGATTCGGTTCGATTGCGTTGCATTGCATTGCACTTCGATCACACGCTCAGATGGGCCGTAGGGGTGGTTCACAGATGGTGCGGCTTTCCGTGTGCGTACGCGTCTGGAACCAATCTCCATGAGTGGATGAGGCCTGAAGATTTCCGTTTTGCATTCAGCGTGTGCATCAGGGCTGTAACGAGATAGAAATCGTCGAGTTTGGATTGTTGGAATTCCGTCCCCTGCGATTTTGCTACGTAGATAGAACACAGCAAATGACATGTCCAATTCAGTACCTTCCGGATCCTAATAACACATTATATGAAGACTCCAAGTCCCGGTCACCTGTCGCATCGAGCGCCCCAAAGTAGCCCCTCCGGCTATTGACGCCACACGCGGACGGCGGGTTTGGGGTGCGATGCGCCATAACGAACTAGTCAAGACTGAAGGACGAGTTAGTAGACGATGATCTTGTCGAGATCGCCGGCGTAATCTGCGGAAGGAGCAGGGTGCGTCAGCTCGAGCTTCAGGGGCTGTTTCAGAGGGGGTCTGGGCGGTGGAGTGGCTGAGGGCTAAGGATGGAGGCGGGAGGCAGGTGGACTATGATTTTGGGATTTTGGGGATAGTGGCAGTGGTAGAGGGGTATAGTGATAAGGACAAGAACATAGGATAAGACGTACTGGATTGAACAGAGCCGAAGGTAAGCGAATTCGAGCCCGAGTTGAGCGTGAGCTGAACGGGCATGCTGAGGATGACGTTCCCGCCACCGGTATCGGGCTGGTCGACAAGCACCGTGGGCCCGCCGTTTACACTGTCGCACAATGGAGATCAGGTAACATATACAAAGATCGACGGGGCTACGGGTACACACCTGACCGTCACGTTGCGCCACGTCGAGTCGCCGTTCGCGTAGTAGAGCGCAACCCAGTGCGCACCGCCGCTGCTCTGGACGTTGCTGATCGTCACCGTTCCGCCGTGGCCTGCAAGCGGAGGCGGAAACGCGCGTCGGCCGATCGCGCACCCAGGCCCATCACTGATCAGTGTGCCGCCACATATGACGCAGACGGGTGTCACGAACCGAGATAGCCCACGGCCTCTCCACCGGAGAAAGACGAGGATGAAAGGAGCCGCGAAGAGCCCCCGAGTGTGCCGTGTTCAGCCTCGTACGACGTCCCGCTTGCGACGGTGTAGGTACCTGTCAATAAGTAGTATCAATATCAATATCGCAGCTTCATCAGCCATACATTGCGCAATGGACGTATGGATAAGGGGCACAATCCCCACAATTGGGTAAAGAAACGTCCCCAGAGGCTATTAGAATCCGATGGACAGGACAAGCCGCCGCTGCTTCGATCATATGCAGGCATGATACGTCCGATGGACTGTCAGCCCGTGGGTGTATGCAGCGCAACTGGGACCACTTCGGGGCTGAGCCCACGCAGGCACTAATAATGCAAGTGATGAATGTGACGGAATCTCACCTGCAGCAATGTCGACGCTCCAGACGTCCGCGTGCACGATCGTTGGGGCGCCGCTGGAAAAGTCGAGCGGGTACCAGATGTACGTGCTGCTTCCCAGGACGTCGGGCCGCCATCGGTCGCCCATGTAGATCGCATTGGACCCGAGCGGCAGGTCGAACGCGTTCTGCGAGAAGTACGTGCGGGTCGCGGACGGCGCGATGTCTTGCTGTGAGGACCAGGGCCCGGCGAGCGACTGCGCGATGGACAGGCCGCGATGAACCGTAAGAAGCGTTAGTGAGAGTCTGAGAGCCCGCTGTTCCGACGGCAGATCGCGAGAGGCGTACGTACGGAGGCAGAGAAGAACTTATTCGGGTTCGGCGCCCATCCGCTCGTGTGAGACGCGATGAGGAAATAGACCTGCGAGTGGACATAGGGGCGGAATATTCAGCAGGTGTCTTCCGATGGGGCTGGGTCACAAGGCTAAGGCCTACTCACGCCGTTGCGCTTCACGATACCGGGGGCTTCGAGGGTTGCTCCTATGAGAAGTGCACAAGTATAAGTTGCGCCGCCGCGCTTTGATCCCCGGTACGCTCGGACATCAGGACACGCACCGTCCATAACGCTAACCTGCGTAGTGACATTGTAGTAGTTCGTGTCTAGCTGGGTGATCTTGAAGTTCTGGTTGTTATCGGATGCGTACAAGAGGTAGGCAGTTTGTGCGGCTGGAATTAGGACGGTGAGCGGGCGTGATGCGACTCGGGGTCGTAGATCCACTCACCGTCGTCTAAGTCCGGCCAGAAGACAGCGCGTCTGTCAAAGAACGTTCAAGAGCGCACGGCAGTGGCAGATCTCACCGTCTTGGAAAATGCTCTCGTCTCGCGAGTCCGCTCCGAGTGGCTTGAACGAGCCTTTGTACGTGTAAGGACCACACGGGGTCTTCGCAGTAGCTACGCCAACCATCGCGGCCCCGTAGCTGTATATCATAAGCTCAATATTCTCGGACAGAAGGAGGATACACCGACTTTGAGGTGTCTGAATGGAACCACATGACGTACTCCGAATTCTAAGCGGTAATTGAGCGACGTTTTGTAAATGCATCGCATGAAATGAAATAACCTTTTTGTTGAAGATGACTGAATTTTCGTGGTAAATTTCTGCATCCTGTGTTTTGCGACATATGCTTACCCTTCGGTCGTTCAACAACGTTCGAGGTGGAGATCATTGTTCCAGCTATCGGCGACAATGCATCATTTTGTCGGGTCCATTGAACGAGATCGGTTGACTGCAGTGAAGCGTTGATCCTCAGAGCTTGTGTCAAAAGGAAAGATCCCACTTACGGTGTAGCAAGACACAGCATGGAACAAGGCACTGTTGAGTACCTTATCCTCTCCAAACCAGTAGAAGGTGCTTCCAACCTGTACCGCCGCAGTCAGAAGTAGTCGACAAACAGACAAGAATATGATCGTACCTTTAAGATGCCTGCTCCATGAGCCTGGATAACAGTGCCACTCGTGTCTTTCCAACTTGCTCCTGGAACGATCAAGTTCTGCGCAAGCGCAGTAGTCACTAGCAGGACAGCCTGCAGAAGAATCAGGGACAACATCACGGGGGCGTCGTAGGCACCCCAGCTGTCCGCGAGGTCTGCATTTATAGCGGTGAAACAATTCTACGGAAGAAATTCGACGGTACCGGGATGCAATGAAATGGCTGTTCACGAGGACGATCGCAATATGGCGAGCAAGCGTGCGAGCAAGAGGGCGGGCCGCGATGCGTCTTCTTCCTGCCTTCTCCTGGTGCTCGTCACTGAGAGGTATGGAGCGAGCGTGATCCGAAAAGCTGCCGTTCGTCGGCCTGGTCCATCCAGTGCTATCCTGACCACAATGTCAGGCAAAGGCATTCAAATTCATACGGGCCGCTGCCTTCCAAGCGCATATGATGCGCATGGTGTCAATCTTGTCTTATGCAATACACTTCCTGTGTGAGCTATGTGGTGTGTACCAGACTGGTCCAGTACCCCTACCAGCGGAGGTGGATCTGTATAACATCCATCCGTCACCTGGTGGTTGATATGAGAAGTGCGGTGCCACTACGCGTGGACAAATAGGCAACATAAGACCTGCAGTGACAATGCCTAGAAGTAACTTTCATCAAGACGTCATAAGCTAAATTGATTAAGATGACATACCATCCTACTCTGATACCCGTCACGGCGTAATGAACGAATGCTATGCGTTGCAGCCAGCATACCTTCATGCTACTGTACTACATGGATGTTCGGTCCAAGTTGCAGAATGAAATCATGAGCGTTCACAGCAACGAGCGTAGCGTGGGTTAGGGTTCGGAAGCGGACAGCCGGCATTGTTTTCGTGGGTTCCGATAAGCGCCTTACAAGAGGACGAAAGCAGGAGGGCCGCTCTTCGAGTCAGTAGCGAAAAAGTCTCTGACCGCCACTGTTTTCCATCTGCTTTCGTGTCAGATAAATGTCCACCCCTGCACAGACACCCAACGGCGGATCACCCCTCCCAAGCGTCCCTCAAGGTGCCGGCAATCCACTAGGCACACCAGTCATGGCTCCCGTACGGTCCGCGCCCGGCAAGGATGGTGCCTCTAACAGCAGCCTGGGTACCTTTGGAGTTCGTGCAGGGCTCTTTGATTGAAAGAGCTACGCTGATCTTAGCTCTTTAGGTCAAGTCTGGTCTCGCGCAGATGTTGAAGGTTCGTGAAATTCGCAGTGGAGTGTGTCAATCACGCGAGACTCAGGCCCTTGTCGTGTGTAGGGTGGTGTGATCATGGATGTAGTGAATGCTGAGCAGGTATGTCTTCGGTGTCTGTACTACCCTCGAGCGTTGCAGATCGTCTGATGAACTTTCTCTTTGTAGGCGCGGATAGCTGAAGAGGCAGGAGTATGTACCAAATTATCTGCTAATGCCATTCGAAACTAACATGCGGATTTCTTTCAAGGCCTGTGCTGTGATGGCACTTGAACGCGTTCCCGCAGACATCCGTGCCACCGGTGGTGTCGCTCGGATGGTGAGTGGCGATACGCTTTCCAAATCTCGTGGGGTACTCATCCCATGATAGAGTGACCCTAAAATGATCAAGGAGATCGTTGAGGCCGTAACCATTCCTGTCATGGCTAAGGTCCGCATCGGCCACTTCGTTGAGGCACAGGTGTGTATCCACGATCATAGAAATTAGCTACAAGGCTCATTGCGTACACCTAGATCTTGCAAGCGATCGGTATCGACTACATCGACGAGTCTGAGGTGCTCACACCCGCAGACGAAGAGCATCACATAAATAAGCACGCCTTCAAGGTGCCCTTCGTTTGCGGTGCACGGAACCTCGGCGAAGCGTTGCGCCGAATTTCTGAGGGTGCTGCTTTCATCCGTACCAAGGGCGAGGCCGGTACGGGTAACGTTGTAGAGGCTGTCCGCCACCAGCGTGCTGTGACAAGTGAGATTCGTAAGGCTAGCGTAATGAGCGAAGAGGAGCTCTACGCCTATGCCAAAGAGATCCAAGCACCTTTCCACCTGCTCAAGGAGACCGCACGCCTGAAGCGTCTACCTGTGGTTAACTTCGCTGCAGGCGGTGTTTCCACTCCCGGTATGTGTTTTGAACCAGCTTATAATAATTACTGACACTTTCTCCCAGCGGATGCTGCTCTGATGATGCAGCTAGGCTGTGACGGAGGTGTGTGTACCCCACTAACGCCTAGTGAATAAGCTGACGTGCTTCTTTTCTCAGTTTTCGTTGGCTCCGGTATCTTCAAGGTGATTGTGGCCGGAGTCCTTCTCCGAGCAGACGTTTCTCATCCTTCCGCGTTATTCAGTCCGGCGATCCTGCTAAGCGTGCGCGCGCGATTGTGCAAGCCGTGAGTCAGACTACAGTCATATCTTGACAATGCTAAATTTGCATTCCAGGTCACACACTTCAACAACCCCAAGCTTCTTGCTGATGTATGTTGAATCCATCTCGTTTAATGTGACTCAAGCCTTGACTCTTCTTAGGTTTCCGAAGATCTTGGAGAACCCATGGTCGGTCTCAACATGTAAGCATTCTCTATCGCATTGACCTTGGCGCGCATACTCATCATTCATGACAGTGATCCCAAGATGCAGGGTGGTCTTCTGGCACAGAGGGGCTGGTAGATATGACGATCTGACATCGCACTATACGATTGTACTGGTTATTGCAAGGAAATACGACATTACTGTAGCAATATCAAAATACTTGGCCCTAACCCTGGTTGTAGTCGTAGGTCTGGTTAAGGTTGTGGTTACTTATACGAATGACGTCATAAAGCGCCTCAAGCTGCTAACCTCCGATGTCCATCACGATGGGCGCTCGAAATTGACGACGACGACGACGAACGTGAATGCCTCTTGCAGACAAACTTCTTTGTCGTGTTAACGCCAGCGAGCACAACACCGCGAAAATGGCTCAGAAAAATCCGGAAGAGTCGCTGAAGACTTTTGTTTCCGTGAGTACTGTGACGACGATTGGTGGACGTCTCATTCATGGGTATTCTAGGAAGACCCTCAGTCGAGGTATACGTTCGATAGCGAGAGGGGTGCGCCGGAGTCTGAGATTTGCAGGGAAGGCGACAAGCTGAGTCGAAAATGCATTAAGGTAAGTAAGGTTTACGCTACACTGTTCATCAGGGTAATTAATACGTTATAGATTCAAATGCATTCGACGAAGTTATTCCAAACTATGCAGGTATGTTATTCGACATGGACTTCATCGAGAGCATCAATTTTATACAACATCAACAGGACCTTGGGTTCTTCTGCGCACTACCTATGGATCCCTCACGGACGTATATTGAGTGTAAACCCATACCGAAGGCATGATCTTGTAATTTACAGCCTATGGCTCATTCGGGTCCCAATAAGTACGAGAGTCTCATCCAGAAGGCCTCATGCAATGATACAAGACCCGTCATAGTTTACAAGCATGCCATTATCATAAAAACCATGGTTGACAAGTCATCGACACCTCCATCGTAAGATACACGTCCTCATGAACTACTCTGGTCCTGACAAACCACGAATTGCGCTGACCTATTCGTTCGAGGGACCAGGCCTATACTCGATGCCGAGCAACCCAGAACGCGCAAGCTCCAGCTGACCGTTTGCGACTTTGCGCTTACTCTCAGCGGCACGAAGGTCAATGCACGCCATCTCATATTCGTGAACTGCCCGACGCGTCTCGCGCGCAATCTCATGGTATTCGGCCGTGACACGTTCTTTTCGCGCAATAATTTGAGCGAGCTGGGGCAAATTTTACGAAAGCGAAGTCGATGAGTGCTCTACGACGCATGATTATTGGAGAGTGACTCACCTCACGCGGGACTAGGAGTGGAATTGCCCCAGTTCGCTTCCATTGAGGAATTTCTGGCAGGTCAGGAAGTGGCGTATCATCCGGGGCAGGTGGCGGCTCAGCAGACGTCGGAGGGGTGGAAGTTGATGCTCGGCTTGTCCATTCTGGCTTAGGCGGGAGTGGCGTAAAGGGCGAGTCTACTTGCGGTGACATTGGCGTTGTAGGCGTCTTGATGTGATCCCAGTCGTTACGCCGCACCTGGAGAGTTGCGGCTGTTGCAGGAGACGATGATTCGCGCACCTTGGAAGCTTGCTGTGCCGCCATCGGAATTGTGGCTGCTGATGTTCCTGCTGCGTGCGGTGATGACATACGCATGTCTCTGTAGGAACCTGCTGCCACAAGTCCAACTTTATGCTCGTTCGGCGTTGGTTTGATAGTAATGGCGTCCACCGGCTTTGGCTTTGGGGGCGAGACACTCCGAGGCTTTTCTGGAACCCTATGCTCACCATCCCGGGACTGAGGCGACAGTCGACGTGAAGGTTTTGTTTCTTTTCGTGGCGTCCGTTCTCGTGAATATGCCACGCCTGGCTCTGAATCTGTCGACATCGACCGTCCACGTCTCCGATCAGAAGGCGTACGTGAACGTCCACGTCCGCGACTTGCTATTCGTCGTCGCGGCGAACGTGATCTTGAGCGTCTGCTGGGACTACGGCTACGGCTCCAGCTACGCGAAGGGCTACGTCGACTTCTTCGCCAGCTACCTCGATCGTGATCGCGGTCTTCAGGATGGTATCGACTTTGACGAGAAGTTGGTGGTCGCGACCATGACCGTGGGCGACGTGGACTAGTAGATATAGAATGATTGCCTAGTCTTGACTTTCCAGACGCTTCAACACGCTTGCTATGGCGAGATAAAGCTGGTGACAATGGAGGACTGGCGTATCGCGCTGCAGGAGATTGTGGACGGCGGCGAGGAGACGCAGGTGGAGATCTTGGTCGAGACGCCGACTTCTCGTTTGAACTAGAAGGCTGGTCACCCGCTAATGAGAATATGTCAGAAATACTTGTGTATGAACCAAGCTAACGACAAAGCTTACCCATCCGCCGAGGAGGCGACTTGGACGCACGGGGCACCCAGGTTCGCTCAGGTGACGGTGGAAGAGCACGGTCACGAATGGGCCTTCTATCATCTTCGCGAGGCCTTGCCCATGTCGATGGACGCTCCCTAGGAGAACGGTCTCGCCGTTCACGATCGTGCCCACGAGATCGTTCATCATCCCAACGGCGGTCCCTATCTCTATCACGACTCCTCCAGTCACGAGCTTCGCCACGAAGTGGGGGTGGTGCATAATCACGCTCTCTCCTTTCCCATTCCCGTCTGCGATAGCGATCATCTTCGTGTCTGTCGTACGACGGCGGATACGGTGGTCTAGATACATAAGAGTCTGTTGACGCCACGTAAGTGTCTGTTCGAGGAGGATATCTCGATCGTGGTGGCGAGCCTCTGTATGAATCTCGCTCGCGAGGCGGATACACATGGTCTGGGGGTGGTGGCGGACGACCGTGATATTTGGGATCCGACCGAGAATGGTAGTCGAAGTCTGGTCTTGGTGGCAGATGAGACATCCTAGGCTAGCAGCAATGTTTGAATGAAAGGAAATATGTTTTTAAACTCGAACAGAGCACTACTCCACGAGAAATAACAGTTTTTGTAAAGTCATTTGGATGGAAGTGCAGAGCAAGATGTTGTTGACGTTTGTTTACCACAGGTCGTTTTCATATGGTTTTCGCGCGAAGCACTTGAACGAAAAGTACACCGTCATTATTATTGGAACTATTCCCTAGCTACAATCTTGGACTACGGACGGCCTTGATATTCTCAACTGCGACACCCAGAAGGATGTCTGTATCACTATATCCTTTAGCTTCCCTGGAACAAATCGAGAAAACGCCATCTCTGGAGGATGGCATACCAGCCGACTTAGAGGAAGACCTGAGAGCATTCGGGTGTAAACTCATTCACCAAGCTGGAATACTACTTAGACAGTGAGTATCATGTCAAAATGAACCTTTTGTCTATCTCGCTCAAACGAGCGACCATAGGAAGCAAGTAGCTGTGGCGACTGCACAAATCTTGTTTCAACGTTTCTGGTTCGTGAGTTCCATGAAGCAATTTGGCATCGGGGTGAGTTCTTTTGAAGCCTTACTCAAGCATGTACATCTCAAGAGCCTTTAGGACGTTGGAATGGGCGCATTGTACCTTGCGTCAAAGCTAGAGGAGTGCCCTATTCGTATGCGCGACCTAATTAACGTGTACGATCTCCTGCTACAACGGACCAAACATACCCTCGAGGCCAAGGCGGCTCAACAACATAATGCGGAATTCAGATACGCGCCTATGTCGTACTTTGGCAACACCTTCTACGATCTAAAGGACGCTCTTGTCGTTGCTGAAATGCAAATTTTGAAGCGGTTAGGCTTCAGCGTAAATGTCGTGCTACCCTATAACACCCTCGTCAACTACCTTCGTGTCCTTGGTCTTACAAGTCACCCAGACGTTTGTTCAAGAGCGTGGGGATATCTGAATGACGCGTGAGCATTCATCCTTGTAGTGCTGACGCGCTGATCACTTCGCTACATGTTATGCCTAGGTTGCAAACGCCGGTGTATGCCTTATACGCGGTACCTACGATTGTCTGTGCAGCCATCTTGCTGACAACAAGATTCCTGGGAATTTGTCTTCCATCTCAGCAACCCAATTGCTGGTGGGAGCTGTTTGATGCTGAATGGGAGGATATATGGAGTGTGTGCGGATACGTCATGCGCTTATATCGCCCTCGCGATGCGCAAGAACAATCCAGGGTTTCCAGTATGGTGTCCAAGAAAGGCGTACGGCAATGGCTAGAAGACCAACAAGTCGTGTCCCCTCATAGCTGACATCGTGGTGAATGTATCGAATCCATACGACAACTCATGAACGGATAAAGCTACATACGTACATAGTGCGACATACATTGATATATAGGTATTCGAGTAGTACACTAGAATAGGTATCGACCAGACGACAAAGCAAATGCAAACGATGACGACACTGACAGAAACGTTAGACGTAAACAACATAACAGCGAGATATACAGAGTGATAGGAAGCGCTCAGTCCGCGACAGCGTAAGGATGACGAGCCAGCTCGTCGTAGAGATCCGTAGGAAGATCTCGTACTAAGGTCACGGCGATTCCGATTACGTCGCCAGCAACTAATGGAGGGAAGGTGCGAAGGAGTCGCATTGGGCTAAGGACGAAAGGATGAGATGTCAGTACATACACCATCTTGTGTAAGTGACTAGTGTACAAACCTCGGAGAAGACATAACCTTATCTCGAATGAGTAATAACTGAGCGATGACACAAAGGACGTTGAGATGAACTCCGAAGGCGAGTAGAAAGTCCCATAGAAGAAGAACCTGGTCCAATGGCGGGGTGCAAGCGCAGAGGGTCATAACGGCTTGGATGCATACAATTAGTCCACGAGTGTGAGAAAAAGACAGGTACATACACGGGAATGCGTAGAGTTCGGCAGATAGGTTCTTAGAGCGGAGATACGAATACAGCTCAGGATCGACTATCTTCAAACAACGGTCCAAGAGCTGTTCACGACAATCAATGACTGAATGCGGCTGAAAAGATGTTCTAACCTTCAGTCCTCGATGCACACCCTCGAGGGTTGGTTGTACATATAGAGGACAGGAGTCTTCGATGAATTTCGCGAAGCAGAAGAATGCCTCGAGTTCGGACGGCATGGTATATAGGAAAGGAGCCGCGAGTACGTTCATGCCTTGAACATAGGTGAACCCTAGTAATTGGTCTTCTTGTCTATCTAGCGCGATTTTCAGAAAACTGGAGAGACGTTATACATCTCACACAGCTCACCATGGTTGCGCCACACGAACGCGTCCAGTAGACGCACCAACATATCCTCACGCACGCGTTCTTTGAATCCTCGGTCCGTAGCGAGAGTACTGTCTCGGTCCCATTTAGGCCATCTCAACGCTTCCTGCGCGAGTTTTACTCACCGGAACGTATCATTTCTGATCTTCTCCCTGACCTCACATGGCCCGCGGCTGACATATTCTAAATATGTCTCAGCGGATATGTTCTCAACGCGCAGCAATATCTTCCATATCCGAGGTCTAAGAGCTGGATCCTATAGCTCAACATCCATAAACATGAAGTAGGGTAGAGGGGGATCATAAATACTGACTACATCTGATGGGATAGTATCAACCAAGATAAGTCGGCGTAGTTTCTTGACGGCCTCCTCAATTTCCTGTGCACTTCGTTGTCTGGACGATGACCGATACTGATTTAGTATCTTGTTAAACGAGTGTGCGGTGGCAGCCCCCGTGGAAGTCAACGTCGAGGGCATGACAGTCGCGGTCAAGAAGACATGGCGGCGCTAAGCGGGCGGCGACTTTACTAACCCTCTTGTGCAAACCACCACCATCTCTGATTTCCGTATGATCTTTCCTCTTTCATAGAGTGTCACGTATATGTTAGCCAGATGGAGGTTCCTTTCATATCTTCCGGCGCGTTGTCTCGCGCACACTACGCTCTTGTGCGTAAGATTGAGACCGCAAGCTCTATTCCCGCGGCCGACCAGGTTCTCCTTGCTGAACTTGAGGCCATACGTGAACGACTGTCGCATTCAAGACTGACGGAGGTTCGGTATTTTATACTGTGATAGGAATTGCGATTCACCTGTAGTCCAGAAACAAACCAAAGAATGTCTGATACTGTTGCTTTACTGCTCCATGAATATCAGCCCCGGGCCAGAGGTTAACATGGACTTCGCGCTTCGTCATGCTGTCAATCTAGCGGAAGCCGGACAGACTGTGCAGAGCAAGCGAACAGGTATGTTTGCTCACGAATCAATCTTGCTATTACGCCAATAGTCAACTTCAGGTTATATGTATTGTTCCGAGCTGATGCCCAAGGATCATGAGCTCCAGCTGATGCTCGTAAACACCTTACGAAAAGTGTGTTCACCATGTCGCTACCACGACATGCGATAAACATCTGAAATGCTTCTCTAGGACCTTGAAGCACCGGCGATTTCTCGCATTTGTCTTGCACTGGAGGTACTCATACAGTCACCGTCCGAAGACATTATCCCTGCAGTACAAGACAGACTGTATGAACTCCTGGCACACGACTCGTCAGTATGTATTTCATATCACTGATTTCCTGCTGAAGGTTGAGTGCGTCTGCTTCTTGTAGATCGCTAGTCCGGAAACGCGCTCTTTATGCTTTGCGAGCACTGTCCACATTCCGTCGTGATATCATGGAACGGGTAATGGACAAGTTCAATCAACGACTTCGAGATGTTGGACCTTCAGTGGCCGTATCTGCCCTTTCAGTCAGCCGTGATCTGCTCGAGGTGCGATGAGTTCTATTTTCTTCGTTGTTGCGGCTTATTGGTATCTCTAGGCTGGTCTCCTTTCAACAGATAAACTTCGCGGCGCATTGGACAGTCTCCTTGAAGAGACCTGGCGCCACAGAGCAGACCCATCGAAACGAACATTATTGATTAAGATCCTGGATGCACTCCGTTTAGTTCGGTACGGCATTATGATAGTTCATGAATCTTGCTTACCTCGCACACAAGACCGACGCTATCGATATGTAAGCAACTGATCAACATCGTGCGGACTTGCTCAGACCAGAAGTCTTCCGCAAACGGTAGCGATGTCTTTTGCTGATTATGGAGGTCTTCCACTGATTTAGTTACAGTCGTGCTCCAACAGTGTTTCCTCGCAGCTGGTACGGCTGGCCTCTCCGATCTTTTGGCGGCTCAACGCGAGAGTAACATAACTTGGGTTGACAACATCCGTCATCTCCTGGTCTCCCCAGACATGAATGACATACATTTATTCTTAACCTGCCTAGGTTGTATGGACCCTAAATTATGGGCTGGAACCACTCCTGATATCACGGCTGTGCTAGAAGGTTGGGAAGTGGAAAGGGTGATGCAACTCCTCGGTTCTCCTGACCCCAGTATCCGTGTCAAGGTGAGTAGAGCCCAAGTGGATCACCAGAATAACTAACAGATTGTTGTAGACCCTACGTATACTATACAAAGTGGACCTGCACATTGTCCAAACGTACTACAAGCAGGTATCAGAGGCAGACCACACGCTTGCGACTCCAGAAGACTTACTAGAATCGTCAAAACGGCTAATGGAAATCCTGGATGTGCTGTCTAGCACAGACGGGGAAGGCTACGCCCATGGCTTAATAAATATTATTTCATCTCTAGCATCGCAATTATCTTCCGATACACAGATGGTGTTGCAGAACGTTGTGGAGGAAGTACTGCTGTCATTGAGAGAAGGTATTCTAGCCTCATATCTTCCTCTTATAATCAACTGACAAACGTTCACGAATAGCACAAGCCGACTTTCGCGGTGCCTTTCTGGGAGTTTTCTTTGCGCTTATTGACAATGCAGAGAACGCCCTGAGACCAACTGCTATGATTATCGCAGCGGCGCTCGTCTGCGAATATGGCGACAGCTCGCCTGTTCCACCGCCACGCCTTCTGCAAGCCTTGTTCACACGGCTGCCCTCGTACAACGGTAAAACAGTTTGAGAATGCAATTTCATCCATACCTGACTTCTGTGGCGCAGCGTCAATACAAGAGGCTTGCTTGGTTGCCATGATCTGTTTAATTGCCTCCTGCGATGACATCCCAGAGGGTGCAATCGCTGTCACACACAAGGTGCAGGAGCAAGGAGGCAGGCATATTCGAAGAGTACGCATATACTTCGCTCAATAGACCTTGACTGACAGATCTTAGCGATGTGAACAATTCTTGAATTTGTCACACTCGAGAACGATTGTTCAGCACATCGTCGGAAAGAGTAAATCAAGTTCGGTATGTTAATTCCCAATATCTAGGCGGATTGTTATATTCACGAGTGCGTAAGCTGCCTGACTTTCTGGTCGCTTTGGAGACGTATGAGGCACACAAAGTGGCACAAGCAGCAGCTTCACCTACGCTGAGCTCCATCCCTTCACAGGAACGGCCCTCATCTAGAGCTTCTTCAAGTGCTTCTCATGCACCTGCAAAGCTACGCTACTCGGCATACGATGCACCCAAACTGACCACGAGCTTACGGACTGTAAGGTCGCGTAGTCCCTTCTCCGATCGTAGCGCAAGCTCTCGTTTCGTAAACGACCACGAAGACCCTATGACCCATACCGTAACAGCTGGCGATTTAGCACTGGCATCAGGCCATATAGAGCTACAGACCTTAACCAAGGTGACTACCCGATCAACGACGTATCTTCATATTTCGCTAAATTGCTGTCATAGAGTCCGCAACCTCCTTCGACACCGCCGAGACCTAGTGTACAAATCAAAGATGATCTAGTAAGTGAAGTACCATGAACTTTCCGGGTAATACAGTGCTCATTGATGTGTCAGGCCTCTCGCATGGATCTCATAGCGCTAGATTCGCCGTTCATCGTAGACCCACCGGCTGCCCCATCTGCAACGCAAGAAGACTTCGATTTCAAGGAGACGTGGAACAAGCTTGCGAAGGCCAATATGCGTGGCTGGTGTGAGGCTCCTGTCGAGGCAGTTGTTCGCAAATTGCAAGACACGGACAAGAAAATACGTTTGTTGCCCGCAGACCAGGGCCCCTTTACTGGTACGTCCTTTAGTGATTTTCATCATTAAGTGGCCTGACTGTTGCCCGTAGGAGATCTTAAGGTCGTGATACATGGGAATCACGAATCAAATCTCGACGCAATTGCTCTTCTGCGACTAAAAGAGGGCGAAGATGACAGCTGCATGTGGCATATGCGTTGTGAAGATTCGCTACTGAAAGACGCGGTTGGGGCCACTCTCAAGGGGATCTAATTTGATGCGACACCATAGCAAATTAAACATTGGTTTACGGAGGAGTCTGCATTGTATACCGGAACTACACTATTCTACCTGGACTGAACATAGTCATCTATCTTGAGGAGCAGACACACAGTCTCTGTCGCGAGCTCGATCGCGCTAGTCGACACGAGTAGGGGCTGTACGACGTCCTCCTCCAGGATGTTGGAAATGAGACCCTTCAAGATATGATCAGTATATTTGGAAGGCATTATTCTGCTCGCTGCATACCTTGCGGATGTTGATGCCTGCATTCTTCTCGCCTAATGCGTGCCGATTGCGCAATTCGGTGACGATAGCGATAGGGTTGAGGCCTGCGTTCTCTGCCAAAGTCGTCGGGATGACCTCGAGAGCATCCGCATAAGCCTGGAAACAGTACGCCTCCATGCCCTTTAACGAGCGCGCGTACTGCGACAGCAGCCGCGAGACGTGAATTTCGGGAGCACCTCCACCGGCGATGAGTGCCCTTTAGAGGCATATTAGCTTGATCGAGAATTCTCGAACAACGAATAGTCATACCGCTTCTTCACGAGACACCTGACAACACACAACGCGTCATGCAGACTACGCTCGGATTCTTCCAAGACGAGGTTGTTGCTACCCATAGCAAGAATGCTGACGGTACGGCCGCGGTTCTTGACGCCTGTGATGCGCACAACCTTGACGTCGTTGTCGTTCGTCTCCTCAATAAGGTCCGCGTAGCCCAGCTTGTCCTCGGTGAATGCCTCGATATCCGCGATCGGCTTGCATCCCAAGCTCTTCGACAGGAATTCGATCTCGTCACGCTCGACATCTTTCACGACCATGATGTTCAGACGCTTGAGGAATGTCAAGGAGGTGTCGTCGACGGCGTCGCGGAGAATAGACTTCTGGATCAGTATCACGTTGCAGTTCGCCTTCTTGATCTTCTTGCAGATGTTCAGCAAGTACTGCCGACCTTCCTTGATAACCTTGTCCATTTGCCTGTAGTCATTGATGATGACGGTGTTGTCCATCTAATATAAGGTCAGTTTTAGAGTGTCGGCCAAGTATATGTATACTCACGTCGGGTTTAGGTGCGCTGAGTTGGAATTGTATAATTCCAATCTTCGCCTTTTCCATGCGCGTTGGACCGCCAGCGGCGGTAACTACATTTTGGTTGAGAACAACGCCATCCACCAGTTCCGTATCCTCAATGGTACCGCCGACCTTCTTGACTATACGGATATCTCTTAGATCTACGTTCGAAGATGTCGGGGTCACAAGACGAGTGACTGCGGCGACGGCGATTGGGGCGAGAGTAGACGAATACTGGGACACAATCTACAGAACAAAGTCAGCATATTTAGAAGAAAACACTTTCATGATATCTATATACTTTTGAGTTCAGCGACGTTGTCGCCGCGCGAAGCAAAGCTGACTTGTCGTTGAGATCAATTGGCGTCGAAAGCTCTTCCAGATACTCGACAGCCTTGGCAGACGCTTTAAGGAAAGATTCGGCGATGATTGTTGGGTGGATGCCCTTCTGCAACATTCGCTCTGCAGCACCGAGGAAGCTTCCTGCAAGGACAACAACAGATGTCGTGCCATCTCCGGCTTCGACATCTTGTGCAGCTGAGAGGTCGACGAGCTAAATACACCGACGTCAGTTCGATGCCCCGTATGAGGGACAATCACCCACCATCTTCGCTGCTGGATGCATCGCTTGGATACTCTTCAATATCGTAGCCCCATCGTTCGTGATAATTACTTCGCCTTTTGGTGTTTGGATCTGGTATTTTAATGTTAGCGCACGTAAAGTAGGAAGTCGCTCGTCACACACCATCTTATCCATACCCCTAGGCCCCAAAGACGTCCTAACCGCGTCGCTAATAGCTTTAAAGTAGAACGTCAGCGAGTAGATGTCCGAGATCCACTGCATACATACCTTTCGCAGCCACCATGTTGGACAGCCGTACCTCCATGGGCTTGCCCTGCACGACGCGTTAATCAACCATTCTTACCCAAGATATGTATTAGGATACCTTGTCATTGAATGCGCTGTTGGTCCCCGACGGGCCAGACGCGGTCGTTGTCGCGGGCACTGCAGCTCTTGCCTCCATGGTGAAAAGTCGAGGGTAGGATGCGTTGTAGATCTGAGATTTGCAGCGCCCGTAGATGAGAGTAAGCGAGCGGTAACTAAATATTTGTTACCCTTTGTATGGAAGATACAAACTGGTAATTATCCCGGTAAGTAAAGTTTGTTATTTCTGTAGGTGTAGACGCCGACATTACGTCTTTGGTCGACGCGCGCCAGGACGCGCGTACAGGTGGGTCCATTACAGACCACGCCTGTACTGCACTTCCCCACCGACCATCATCACTCCCGCCCTCGAACACGATGAATTTCGTAAGTAATAACTTTTTGGGATTTTGTACGGACTAACACGTGAAGTCTTCAGGACGATTTTCCCCCAGGCCCAGCCGGAATGTTTGCACAACTAGCGTGAGTAATTAGTTTCTGGAACACGGCTCACGTTAAGCTAACTGCGTGCTATCTAGAAACTTTGCTGGCATACCACATCCCGGTAACAGAAGACCGGATCCTAGATCCTACGATGACTACTTCAGAGCCTACAGTATGGCTATATTGGGAAAGGAGCGGGAGAACGTCAGTTATGGTGGCAAGAGTGAGTGTATCCTCGTGGCGTCGTTTCCCATCGCATTTAACATCCACTATGTACAGTCATCATGCCACCATCCGCCCTTGCAAGATTGACCCAACTCGATTTGGAGTCTCCATGGATGTTCAAGCTGAGCAATCCGTCTAATCCGGCCGCCTCTACCCATGCTGGTGTCCTTGAGTTCATTGCGGAAGAAGGTGTTGTACATCTTCCCCACTGGATGATGCAGAGTCTGCGCTTGAACGAGGGTGACCCGATCCGCGTCACCGGAACGGACCTACCGAAGGGCAAGTTCGTGAAGCTGCAAGCCCAAACCGTACATTTCTTGGAGATCTCGGACCCTAAGGCAGTGTAAGTTTCCAAATTCTGAAATCTAGGCTCACCTCATCTGATAAAATATGCAGCCTTGAACAAGCTCTAAGACACTTCTCCGCCCTTACACAAGGCGATATTATTGAGATCTCGTATAACTCAATAGTGTTTGGTCTATTGGTGATGGAGACGAAGCCTGGAGGGGAAGGAATAAACGTACTTGATACGGATCTTGAAGTCGATTTTGCTCCGCCAGTCGGCTACGTCGAGCCAGAACGGCCAAAACCCCCTCCGCCGACGACTATGGCCGATAAGCTCGGAATCGACGTCAACTCATCGACACCAGGGTCTTCAAGACCATCCTCAGCTTTGGGTTTTGTGAGTACGAGAGCGGCGATGAGTAAAGGTGGCGAGCAATGGGAGAGCTTCAAGGGTAAGGGCGAGACCCTGAGTGGCAGGAAAACCAAGGGTAAGGGCATCAGCCATCGAAAGGCGGAGGACGTATCCGATGGCAGCAAGATCTATCGGACAGGGTAAGATACATCACAATGTTCCTTCAGTCTCAGTCTCACCTTTGTATACAGTCAAGCCCGTGTCGTCACCAACAATAGTTTGGAGTCAGAGGTCACAGCGCCTGGCCCTTTAAATCTACCCTTCGGACAACTGTTCTTTGGATATAATATTCCACCATACACACCTCCTGATACATCTTCATCACCGAAGCCTGGCTCACCTGTACGTTCTGATCTACGATATGAATGATTATCGCTTACTTCCTTGCATACAGCCTACGACATTTACGGGGTCTGGTAATACGCTCACGGGTCGCTCGACGTCTAACGCCAAGGGCAAGGCGAAGGAAACATCGGGCACCCAAGCATCCTCCGCTTCTTGGGGCACAGGCGGTCAGACGCTCGGTGCCCGCTCGTCCAATACACAATCGTTCTCCGACAGACCAGTAGGCGCAGGCGGTGCCCCTGTCCCCGTATTACGGAGACGAAACGAGCAAGAGCGGCCCCGTAGCCCAACACCGGACTTCGAAGAGTACGACGAAGATGCGATGATCGACATAGATGACGATGACTATTAGCTCGAGGTTCAAGCGTGGCGTGTCGTTTAGGGCATCATTCTTCATCCACGAGCATTGTTTGTCTGACTGTATTAGTGGGATGCACCAAGTAAAGGTTCGGACTTTGCACTTTCCATGTATGTATCGTGTACGTAGATCAAAACCAGCAATGGTCAGTATGGTATCGTCAAGCGTGGGACATGTTAAAATAATGTTAGAGCATCACGACGCCGATCCCTCTTCCAGGAGGGACATCCCCGATCCCTCTCACACCCGCCAATGGTGCAGTCCTCCAGTTGTATAGATAATAGTTCAATAGGCCGTCTCCGCCACCAAACTGCACAGAAAGAAAATGATCAGCTCTTCTTTCTAGCACAAGATTGTTAATGCTTACCTTGAGATCAGTGATGAACTCAACATTATCCATTAGAGTCAATGAATTGAACACGTCAAACTTGGACTGGTCGGCAATAATGAGTGCGTCGCCGATGAGCTGCGTCAAGCGTTCCTTCAGCGAGCCGTCCTTCTCCGCACCGGGCTTGAAAACGGCTGACGTGGCGTAGTAGTACAGATAGGCCGCATTCAGCAGATTGTGCTTCGGCGAGTTCATGATCGTCGACGGGAGCGAGTAGAACGAGAAGAAGTCTGACACTTTGTGTGTTTGTGGATCCTACACATTTCCAAGTCAGCGAATGCTCCGTGTGTTCTCGGGATATGCGCGAAGCTCACCTCGATGACATAGGTCCATACGACCTGGCCTTCTCGGGGATTCTTCCAGCTATCTTTGGTACCCGGGCCCTCTCCTCGACCGCTCAGGAAATGATGACGGACTTCATCTTGCGTCATGACGATGGCCATACCGAAGCGCTTCATGTACCTTGCATACAGATCTGTAACTGCCGGTACGTCCTTTTCTTCCATCTCTCGCAACCCTTGCGACAGCAAATGTGGACGGTCGGGAATGCGGTGCAATCGTATCATGCGTGCGAGGGTCATGTTAGACGGCACGCTCACAAACTGCACATTCACCAGCTTGGAAATGTTGAGGCAACGGTGGTAGTACCTTCAACCAGGAATTAGTCGGTAATATTGTCTGCAGTGTTGCTGATGGTACCCACTTGCAGGTAGATACAGGTGTTGGGATGACGACACCCGCAGTATACAAGGCCTGGAAGATGCCTTTGAGGTGACATTGTCGTGTAACTTCTTTGATAAGTACTGGCGCAAGCCGCTTTGACCGTAGTTTCTTGTGCACACACAGGAAGTTCACCTCGGATGAAGGCAAAAGGCTCGAGATAATTTCAGACGAAGAGAAACAACATGAACAAGGTGGCTCACTTGTCTCGCACTCGCACAGTGATAGGGATGCCAGCGATGAAGGCTACAAGCTTCTTAGTCGCCGCAACACGAACACCGACATGCCACTCCTTGTGATATCCAGGAGGTACCAGAGCC
Organism: Pleurotus ostreatoroseus; assembly: GCA_005298045.1. Taxonomy (NCBI): domain Eukaryota; kingdom Fungi; phylum Basidiomycota; class Agaricomycetes; order Agaricales; family Pleurotaceae; genus Pleurotus; species Pleurotus ostreatoroseus. The sequence continues at coordinate 43,880 of SWBT01000026.1, read as the reverse complement.
CTAAACGAAGTTAGTTAGCTAATCTTCGCCCAATCTCACCATGTTAACGCAACTTACCAACGTAAGAACTCAGCTGAGTATTGGAATCGGAAAGAAGCATCGTCATCTTCGACATAGTTTGCGGACAAAAGTTCATACAGCTCTCGAAGCTACAGAACGTCAGATCTGAGCCAGCACAGCATTTGTGGAACATACCTGGTTGTTGTCTGAGACATCCACGGTAGACCATACGAATTCCTTCGGAAGCGGGTATGGATCTTGTCGAACTTCGGAGGCTGGTTTAGAAGGCTCGATGTATCCATCTTCGAGCGGAGGTTCTTCACCTAGAAGCTCATATGAGGATGCGTCAAACATATAGAAGATCGCTATACCGTACCCAGCTGAGGTACTGGCTGTGTGCCCCAGAACTGCGCGACCCATCAATCAAGCGTACTATTGAGATGAAGTGCGACGTACTTTATGTCCTCCGGTTTCCTTCTTATTCTTTCCGAAGAGGTCTATCTGCCCTTTCATTACATCTTTAAGTTTCATTTGCTGCAGCGCTGCTCGGACTATCTCTTCATTCGCTTCAGGTGCCTCGCCGGTTTCCTTGACCTTCTCCAGGACTACATCCACGACCTGTTGGGGAACCCCGTCTCTGTGGCCTTTCAGAGCATCGAGAGCCTTAACAGCTTTAGACCGCTTCTTCTTTTTCTTTTTGCTGGAGGTGGATGGCGTGCTAGCTTGTGGCAGAGTGGGATCGGTGTGATCGAGCTCTTCCTCGGACTCTTCGAATTCTACATCCTCGTCGTGTGGGGGCTCCTCCTCGACTTCTTTACCTTTATCCTTTCTTTGCGGAGACGCCATGGAGAGCTCCTCGGGTAGACTGAGTTATAGAAGTTGGAAGAACGAGGAAGACTATAAGATATCGTCAAGAAACTGTGAACAGCCGTCACGCCGCGTCGTCACATGCGCGCTTATGAGGCGCTGATTTATTTCGCTCCACGCATTGATCTCTTCGAATTTACAGATTGCGCGTTTTATGCAAGACATGAAGTCAGACGTATAGGGATGCGACAATGAGTAGTGCTAATGCAATTGTTTGTAGACTAGCAATCGTCGAGGTACTCATAACATGACAACTCCGATTCCCATGCCAGCAGGTGTGCTGTCTGTTGGTTGCATACCAGCCAACGGAGTGGTTCGCCAGTTGTCGAGATAGTATTTTAATATACCATCGCCACCTTTAAACTGGGATCATAGTGAGTCATTGTGGACGAATGCCAGTCTCCCGCACATACTTTGAGATGCTTCATGAACTTCAAGTTGTCCATCACGGTCAAGGCGTTGAAAACATCAAAACCATGTTCTTTGGTGAGATGCGTGGCGCTTTCCATCAACACGTTGAGGCGATGTTGGAGGTCATCATCCGATCCTAAAAAGGCGACGTCGGTGGCATAGAAGTAAAGATATGCCAAATTTAACGTCTCGTGCTGAGTGCTATGGGCTCCCAGAATTGTGTAGGGCGTTGAAAAGAACGAGAAGAAATCGGTTATTGCCTGTGTTTGAGTATCCTGCATCATAGAAGTCAAATTGCGAGAATGTCAATTTCTTTGTATGACGAACGTACTTCGACCACATACGTCCACACGGATCGTTCGCATGGAGTGGACCTTTGCTTCATGCCACCCATTAAGTGATGTTGCATCTCCTCCGGAGTGAACTCGAGGGCGAGATCAAAGCGGCGAATATATCTGTCATATAGTGCCATCACCCCGACAACATCTCGTTCTTCCATTTGGCGAAGGCCGTTAACAAGCGGGATCGCTTTCTCTGGCAGCGCGTACTCAGCCGCCAGACCTTCAAGGGTCTGGCCTCTTGGTACTTCGTAAAAGCCCACATCAACTAGTTTTGCAATGTTCAACGGACGATGGAAATACCTCAGTACTGCGCGTCAGCCTGAGTCGGAGGTGCCTCGAGACGAGAAATCTTACCGGCAAGCAGAAACTTGGCCGGGAAAGTCGTTTCCAGAGGTCCATAAGTTGCAGTTGACACCTTTCAACTGAGCCCGTCTAAGGGCTTCGTCGAGCAGAAGCGGCGTGAGCCGCCTGCCTCTCATCGTCTTATGTACGCAGAGAAAGTTCATCTCTCTGGCTTGGAGAACGCTACGCGGACCGGTTGTAAAGCTTGCTCGGCGCACTCTAAAGCATAAACGAAAACACTCACTTTTCCCGCACGCGAATATTGATCGGAACTGACGAAACGAAAGCAACCAGCTGTTTGTTGCTTTTCGCGCGAACCGGGATATGCCAATCGGGATGATAACTAGGGGTACACAGTGCCCTGCGCGAATGGTGTGTTAGAAGGGCCGCGTTCCAAATCTCTACTATGGACTGAGAGCTTACCAGCGTAAGAAGTCTTCAGAGTATCGCATACGAAAACCGCCATCCTCGTCTAAATTCTCGACATAATTTTCAGACAGGAACGCCTGAAGCTCTTCTACCTGAAGTATATACATTATTAGCGACGTTCAAGTAAGAGTAAGGTGACAGTACCTCCGAGTTGTTCATTAAATCTATGGAAGACCATTCCAACTCAAGCTCCGGAGGCAAGAGACATGGGGTCGGACTGATCTCTCCCAAGGGTTTGGGAGGATCGATATACCCATCTAGCTCAGAGGCTTCATCGACTAAATTCTTGAGATATTAGCTTTCACATAAGATAAAATGTATCTTATGAAACAAACACACATCGTGTTATCTCAGCTATCACGTCTACTTTCTTAGTGACTATACCCTCAGTCGTATCTAAAGACTGATTTTCGAGGACTCGAACGTCGACTTGTGTACTCTCATGCGTCAACACAGCAGCTTCGGACATAACGGGTGTAAGCTCGGGGATATGCTCTATCGTGGTGGGAAGAGTCAAGAGGCAGACGGTGGGAAGATAATCGCTTCCAACACAGTTGTGTGTTGGGATCATCACTGCAATCAAGACATCCGTTAATGAGCGCCATCGGCGAGTCAAACGACATACTACATTGGCATCCGATACCGACAGCGCTACAAGCATGCGAAGGCTATACGCGCCTCAGGGTATTTCGCCTGCGCCTTTTTACTCTGTCGACTAGGCTCTCGTCGCCTGGGAGCATTATTGCCACCTCGGTAGCTTCGCTAGTAACATTCAGTGAAGGAGCCAGAGAAGACGGAATGGTAGATGGGGATGATCTCCGTTTCCTCTTGCTAGGTGACAGAGTCGGGCTCGGTGAGGCTTCCAGAGTAGTCGTTGAGAACGCCTTTAAGTCGGAGGTAAACAATATCTGAAAAATGATCAGCATCAGTAGAACGAAGATTAACAGCAAAAATATTAATAGCACGCACAGACTGTGCCCAGCCAGCATAATCACCCCAGGTAGCTACGAGTTTCGTGGTCACTTGCTCGTATAGTTTCGGGGTCATATTCGTTTTGGTTTTCGAGGAAGAGCTTGACATTCCATAGTGCTTCACAGCAATCTGGTGCACATGGGTGTCAACGGGAACTACATCTGTCTATTGAAGGTTTTAAGTCAGAAGCTTGACACCGGGAGCGTATTAGGGTCCTTTACCTTGTCCATGCTCATCAGTAACACGCAATCTGCGACTTTGCGGCCGACTCCGACAAACTGTAAGAGTGCATCTCTTGCGTCCGCCGTGGACATCTCCCGGAGCGTTTTCAACCAGAGTTCCGCGGGTTCCGAAGACCCCGGCGTGGACGCGGATGCACCATGGGCCTCGACGAGCATTTGCGCTGTTCTCTGTATGAATTCCGCTCGGTAGCCAAACCCCAGTGCTCGAAGCTTTTGAGCAACCCCCGGGGCTGCGAGCGCAGAAGGCGTCGGAAATGGATGATATGCTTCCGAAACGTCATTTGTACTGTCCGGAGGACTTAATCTCAGGAGTGGGGGAGAAAACTCTCTACAGAGCGCGTTGACCATGTTCGTGATTCGTGAAATATTGTTATTAGAAGAGCAGATAAAGCTGCTGGCAGTTTTAATTCCCGTTGCATGAAAAGAAAGTGGGTGCCAACTCACGACATAAGACATTCAAAAGGGTCCTGTCGCAATATTCTGATACCACCAAACCTGTCTCTGAGCTTTGTGACGACAGGATCGCGTATACTCCATTGGTCGTAGAGTAGCGACAAATCCACATCCAATTGAAAGTAATCACGAATCCAAGCTAGCGTCTGGTTCTCTTTTTCTTCTAGTTCGCTCGGGGTCTCGAACGAAGAAAACTCTGAGCGATAGTAGAGCGTTGTTGTTGTTTGTCGCAGACGCACGACCCGGTCGCGGAGACAAAATCGGTATTCATGAGAAGGGAAGTCGAAGTCGCCAGAAAGGTTCGTGTCATTCTTAGCAAGTGGGAAAGCCGACCAACGAAAGGATTGTCCACATCTTAGGACTGCAGACAGCGATAGCTGCACGATAGGCAGCGGAAGAGCTCTGAAGCCTGGTGTGACATGGGCAGTAATGGGGGCGATCATGGTGGCCAGTTCATAGGTTGTGAGTGTGCGGGACGCGGCGGCGGTCCGGTCAATATGATCCGCTAGTCAAAATAAGCGCCGATATTCGCTTGATCTCATGAGCGCAAGCCGAGGCAGCCTATATTACCTGCTCTATAACATATGAGTGGTCGTAAATTGCAAGCCGTAACAAAAATATAATGGTAGTCATTGCTGTAATGAGACATATGTAGACTAATTACTCCTCTAAACGAAGAGAATATCGCCTATACAGTAATTCTCGGAAAGGATTCAAGGTCAATATGGCACTGTGCTTTCGGACACGACATCCGGATGCGAAGGACGATCCGATTCAGGGAGACTCATCAAAAAGTCTTGGGGGTGAAATATGTTGAAGGGACCTTGCGCGTTCTGAATCGTTCTCTTCAACGGGTGGACGATAGGTATATACGAGCCTTCCATAATTGTAGGGAGGTCCATGAAGGAAGACGTCCCATTGGGTGATACAGGTTCAACAATTCTCAGGACGCGCACTGACAGTCGACTGTCGACACCAGTCCCCTGCTTTTCAAAGCGAACAATAGCCGACCCTATGGATAGTATATCAAGAATATGAAGTAGACGGTTGAAAGGAAGACATTTACCTGTGTAGAGCGGAAAATATCGAGCTGTAGACGAGATAGATTCACTCGTAAGATGGCTCTTTTCGAGCAAGGTCAGCCGGATCATCGGTGATGGGAACCACATCTGTCTGAGAGCGTCCATGGGCTTCTGGTCCTTCGCTGCTTTGAGCAGCCAAAATCTGATCTTGCTACGGCTGAAATCAAAATGAAAGGGTTGAGAAAGATAATGGATAAGGGGTGTGTACGGATCATTCCATCGAGAGTATTGTGTGTACGAGTTTTTTTCAATGATTGCACTGAGTCTCCGCATGCGATGCCGCGTCCGACTTGTAAATGGCCCGTCCTCAAGCATGCACATTGTGAGAGAAAGATTGGTGTATATCAGGGGCATAGTCCATGGCAAACCGCATAATTCCAGATCCCTTCCAGTCTCGAAACTGAACGGATCGGGGGAATTTGTAACGCGAAAACGAATGCTGGACGATATGATGGGGGCGTTATCTCGTGCTTCGTTCAGGTAAAAGAAACCGCCAGTCCTCTGGGGCCACGGTGTAGTGCCTGTGTAACGCATTCGTTGTGTTGGCACTATCCCTTTTATCCGCGGAGCGTTCGGACCGCAGATATGGACATCTGTTCTTCCCGTTAGATCGATGTAATCCAATTCTGTAAGCCTGTAGGGTAAGAGAGAGCATATATAATCCGCGGTCTGTTCTGGCCAAGCTGAAGGCACTCCGTTGGTGCACTCCGTTGTTGGCTCGGTCTGTCATGTTGTTGTTGAACGAGAACCCATGCGAAACGTCAGTTGAAGCAGAACTCACTGAATATGATCTACGCTGAGAGCTGATTGAGCAACCAAGTCCGACAAGCGGAGTAAGGTGCGCTCTAGAAGAGGCGATCTTGTGATATGCAGCTCGCATATGGATGCAAGATAGTTTCCTAGCCATGATTGATATACTCGGGCCTGAAGACAGTAACCTTTGGAACCCGGATCCGGATATTGGGACTGACACGGATCGCGGCGCTGGCTTCTAAGCCCCATGAAATGGAGATTGAACGTCAGCTGGATCTGTATGCACGTCAAAACACGGAAAGTACACACCATTCTGCTCACGAGGCACGTCCTGCGCGGCCACTATGGTAATCGCAGTCGCTCTAGCGAGTGTCACGGTACTTTTGGTGTTTGAACCAGGCCTCGGTGATGGCCGAACGCTCCGAGCTTTTTCTGCGCTTTCCGCTGCTCGCCCCCTCCGGCGGCTTTGACATTGCCACAGCCATGGTTCTCACTGCACTGGTCCTCACCTGAAACGTTCCTCACTGCCGCCTTGCAGGGATGTTTATTTCGCTTAATTTTACCGACTCTTCCATTAAAGCCACCCCAGAGTACTTAATATACGACATCCTCTGGTCGGACAGTTTTCGCCATGGTCCAAGACCTTCCCCATGTCAATGTCTGCCACTTCTCGCTTCTTTGCCCTCCCCGAGCTCAGGCTATATTTGTCTGAGCACGTAGAGAGTCAGTCAGACCTTTCAACCCTTTCCCGCATCGACCGACTATCACAACTTCACGTCTCGCCTGTCCTCTATGCGACAATCGATGCCCACCTCAAGAACATAGCCCTCATTGCGGACGCCCTTAGGACGCGTCCGGAGCTTGCATGTAGGACCGTGTCCTTCACACTGCGCTCTTTTGAGCACGAGTACGTACGCTGCAAACACGCGGACAGGAAGGAACTCTTTCGGAACGAGTGCCACGAGCTCGCATTCGTTCTATGTGTTCTCAGTAAACACGGCCGCTTGGAGACTTTTGAATGGTCTTGGGAGCCTGACTGGCCGGATAACTGCGAAGTCCCCCAGTCCGTGTGGGAGGCGCTGTCTCTCAACGCCCTCTCATTGAGGCACGTCGACATCGCGTTATCTCAAGCAGATCACAAGAGCTGGGTAAGAATTGGATTCTATTCCTTAGAAACAGGAGGTCTCACTACACATGCTCGTTCTTCTGCAGAACACATTCACATCCAATCCCTACTCTCGATTGAGATCTCTTCGCATGGATCTTTCGAAGGCAAACGCCTGGAATAATGCGAGATTCCAGGACATGCTGATGAACGCTCAAGACCTCGTATCCTTGCAATTGAAACTACCCACTTCCCGAGGCTCACAAGATCTCGCGCTTTCTTCTGTTCACGGTCGATTGCGCTCGCTATCATTCCATGGGAGCTCCCTCACCGGCGAGCCAATAACAGGTCAAGCGTCAACAAAGGATTTTCTTAAACGACACCCCGAGATTAAGTACCTCGATCTGTGCACGCAGACAACATTGGAACTGGATGATGAAGATTTACCGAATCTCTGCGTCGTTTCAGTGGATCATACTACCCTGGACGCCGTCCCCAATCTGTTTTCGCCAACAGCTGAGAGACCTGTGAAAGCCCTTCGTCTCACTCAGATGCCGCACTTGACGACGAATACCGTGTTCACGCTCACTTCGGCGGTCGCACGCACGCTCAAGTTTTTGCACCTGGATTCGTCTATATTCAGCTTCCGCGCGAATCTATCTTATTTCGCTGATCTTCTGCACACATTGCCCGAACTGGTCGAGTTACGGCTTGGCGCGGAGTCTTCTTGTGCATTCCAGTTGCAGCACAAGCTCTGCGAACAGGATCTGGTACGTGTACTTTCACGCTTTCCCTATCTTTATCTGACATTGGGATCTCGGACCACAGGTACAATACCTCAAAACATTAACCGACGAATCTGCGCCGTCATTGCAAGCTATCAGCTTCGTTGATAGTCGTGGCAAGCAGTTGACTCAACTGTGTATCAACAAACTTCCTCCTACGCCGCCTTCGTTGAAACACATCGCATGGGACGTATCAGGTACGCGTTACCTCTACGAGATCGTGGAGAAGAGTCATAGCGCTAGTCGCGCTGTCCTTGTCAACGAATCGCCGAGTAAAGTGCCACGTCTGTGGATACAGGAGTCTGTAATGGATCACTTTGGTACCGAGGTGGATGGCTGGTAGTTGCGAGGTTCTTGGTTCGGTTACCATTGGCGAAAAAGGGATTAGCAATTTACATTGTACTTAATTTGTACTTGTAGTGATAGTGTTTTCATTGTTAGTGTTCGTCATTCCTCAATCGCCTGGTGCTTTGGGCCCTCCGCGAAGCTGCGCCACATGGGCGCTACAAGGTAGGTTGAAAGCTGAGTCGGAGTTGCAACTTCAAGTTGTTCAAGAACACCATCTACAACCGCGTGCAGATTGTCATCCGGATCGTATAATATTTGTCACTGCAATAAGACCCCGTTCAAATACTGCTCTGGCAGACAAAGACAGAATAAGCGGTGCGCAATGATCATCCGTGTCTACTGACTCCCTCCAAACACCAACTGATATTTTCCGAATGATATAGCCGACGTTCTAGTACTATCTCATCGCGACTTTGAACTCATATGGCTGATGGAGCCTCTTTCCTACCGCGCATTGAATCAGTCTTCTACGCTGTATTCGACACACATCAAGGGCCGAAGATAGTACACCAGGTTCCGGAAGGGCTGATTGCAACACCTCTTTCTAACGTAGCTGCCAATAATGCCGTGGCAAGCACCGTTACATCTTCGCTGCCTACGCCTAATAGCGCACTTCCAACTGAAGGGTCGGCCAATTTTGTACTATCTTCCCCTCTCACACGATTAGACACCCGGCCGCTTCTTTCATCTGGACCATCGCCTCAAAAGCGCGCCAATTCGTCCAACCGCTTTCTTTTCAATTTCGATGATGTATCAAAGTATATCATACCTCACAGCGCTCTTTGCGGCCGCCTTGTCAAGTGCACTACACGCAGACACAGAATCATAGGTTTTCCTGTCGAGCTGAAGGGGAAGTACGAACGGAATTATTTCCGCTATAATCTCTGTTTTGTCTTTGACAAGAAAGCCGACCTGAGCTGTTATGAACCTGTGGTTCGTAAAGTCAGCCGTGTAATGACGTCTTGCGAGGTCAGTGTCGGGTCGAATACCAATCCTGTCCTACTGATTGTGGTATGGTGTAGGAAGAGTCGGCCTTTTTGTCTGCCCCTCAGAACTCATCTACGATCTATGCTATCCTTGAACAACTATACGAGGACCTCAACTCTTACTCAGAGACTTCGATACAGATTGACAAGTTCAACTCGATTGAGCTGAAGATCTTTCCTTTCTACCCTAACCCACCGCCGGTCAAGGATTGGCAGGTACCCCTAGCTCTCATAAATTTGGCTAGGCGCATCGAGGCAAATTGGGATCTGACTATAGCCAAGGTACTAGTTGTGATTTCAGTTTGTTTGTGATATATATACTGATGCTACCAGGTCTGTCGGTACATCGATGGCGTAAATCACGTCGCGCGAATCGCTCGACTTGCGGACTGTGATCTCGAGCTTACACGACAGGCAGTATCCCACCTCTTGTAAGACTCTTAGCCTTGTCTCGGCTAGACATACTGAGATGTGACTTGGTCCCAGGTATTATCAAGTTATCATGATGATCGACATCTTCCAATACTCCAATATGTATACCCTGCGGAAAAGCGTTCAGTGGCTTGCAGATGAGCCCCACGTACGAGAGGAATGTGGGCCGTATGTGACAAGACCGGGTAAGTTCCCGATCAATGCGCCTGCCATCGCACAGGTATGAATGCTCGAGATTGTACAGAAAAAGACACGCCAGACTGGCCAAAACTCTTGTATTTATATTCAAGATTGAAACCAGGAATAACTGTTCTAGAGTGGATGCAAGAACATAATGTGCAAGACTTTGGTATTGACGTCAGGCGATTCACTAGTTTTGGAGTAGTGAAGGTAGATCTCCTATTCACGTATCGCTGCAGCCCACTTATTCTGCCACAGGGCTTTCTGCGGCGAGTACATCGTTGGCCGGTCCTAGTCGCCAACAAAGACTCCACTAATCAAGAGAAGCGCACTTCCAACCTCTCGACCAACACGAACGGATCACTTCCAGAATTCGAACATACAAGAACTAGGAGCAGACCTCAAGAGGCACAGCCAACCATCGCTTCTGCTGGAGCTGAGCTGGTCCCTGCCAAATCAACGGTGACAATCGGTTTTCCGCCTGCTCGACGAGCAAGCGCTGCAGAGACATCACTGGAACAATTGCGTGATCGCAAAACGCGTAAAGAAGGCGGGACTTTAGGGCGTACACGGGGACAGCGATCTGATAGCATCGCAACGATAGCAACTGATTACTCCAAGAGGGCTTATCCAAGTGCCCTGCACACTAGCTACACGCACTCTCCGCCGGGAACGCTTGCACGAATGTCACCAGACACGGTGAATAGTCTCGAAATACAAGACGGCGAGCATTCGAGCGGAGGTCGTTCGGCCTTGGGTGTCTCGCGGCCGCGGCTGTCCCGCTCGCCATCCGTTCCCCTCGCAGCTCTTCAGGCACCTGGCCCTCCGTATCCGCCAGATCTGTTACAATATCTTGACGGTGAACACCATACGGACGAGATATGCACGAGGTTTGAGGTAGGATGGCCCATGCTCGAAATGTGGCTGTACATAGCAGGCGGAGGTACTGAAGACGGCGATTTTGGGAGGATTGCGATGATATATAGGTGATGGCAATCACGAGGAAAGTTCTCATGCGAGCGTCCTATTCGCATTGACGTAGCCTGTACCATAGCAAGAGAACAGCAGTTCGGAGCTTGATGAGTTAGTTGGCTCGGCAGGCACGATTTTGAAGGAGGTGCCAAAACATTGGTTGATGTCGCGAAGGAATTGGATCCTAATGATAGTCGTCAACGATGAGTATATGGAAGTATGAGACACCTTAGACATACGTTCGAGGCGTTGGTTCGCCGAGTTTGCATCGGCCTACGTCCTCACTTCCTAGTACCATCATGAGGAGCACCAAGGTCTGATGCTGTCGATCCACGCATCCACCTCTTTGCACCTCTGCAAGTAAAGCTCTAGATGCAAGCAGTGCTATCTCTTCTGGTGTAACGCCTGGCTGCGACACTGCTTCCGCGCAATGCAATGAGCCAGTCGTAGACTCTGCCAGGAGACTGAGAGCATAGCCCGGAGATCTGGAGCGGCATGTGATAAGTCTTTGATGGATATGAAGATGTTTAGTGCGTACTTTCCGCTATCTTCTCCTTTATAAACGTCCGAGTAGAGGTAAATATCCGGAATATAACGATTCAATACTGAACGCGAAGCTTCAATCATTCGGTTTGAGAACTGAGGGCTGACGCGGACCGCATGACTTCATTGCTATTAGTGTTTGAGCATAAAAAGTGTCGGTGATATAGTACGCACGCTATCCCGCGTATTCTTTTGATCTTTCCGGCATCCACGAAGTTCAGCGTCTTCAATTGCTTGACGACAGGGCACAAGAACTGCACTTCGCCCCCACCTAGCGGCGCACTTCCACGTTTTTTGATCTGACAGTATCGGTAAGGCTAGGAAAGGAAATGTTTGAAAGCTGCTTACACGCAGTTCAAGCCCATCCGATATACCGAAGAGTTGTAAATGGGGCAGAGTGACAGTACGCATGATGTCGGCCTAGGAAATGTCAGTCGTCGAATAACTATCACAAGCACGCCAACTGACTGAGAGATCACGATCGTCAGACGTTATACCGCGGAGTGTGAGTTGCAAGGGCTTCTTAGAGAAGGGGGCCAACATGACGACTGGTTCCAAAAAATAACCGATCGCCCGAGAAGTCGGACACTCATGGGTTACGTTTCCTCCTGAAATTACTCCAGGCTTCAAAAGGATAGCAGTACCTGCACACTAATTTAGAATAGACGGACAGTAAAAGAATAAATCACGCACCAGTTACTGATATCTCGATGATAGTCCCATTCGTGACCCTCTCCAATAGTCTCAATAGGCTAACCTCGTAGTCTGGCAAGTAGTTCAGCGCATGTAATGACACCAAATCTTGGCGTACCTCTCAAACCTGGATTCTTGTCATCTGGTCGTATTTTATCAATTCGGACAGGCTTTCCACTCAGGATGGATATAACAAGCCTATGCCTCAGGTACTGGTGTCCACTGAAGTGTAGTACTGAAACTGGTTGAGCCATCGTATCGATATGATTGAGACGTTATGCAAGGCGTGTGTAGGTTGTTAAAGAAACTTTGAAAACTGCGACGACGATTGGTCCACTTCTAGCGCCCTTCATCGAGACGCTCCAGGCGCGTAAAATGCCGACGGTCCGAACTCCGAACGCGACTTGCTCGCTGGTATCTGCCAACCTCTCTACCGCTTGATTCCCTCTTATTTTGTCAGAGCGCGTCGAAGAAAGATCGCCATCCTGCGCACAACTCTTACCTGGGTGATCCTCCGCTTCCATGGTACAGCAAACTCGCCGTTATAATTTCGCCTAACAATAGCTAACGTGGATACTTGGAAGAGGTCCCCGTGAGCAATGCAAGACTCATGCGGACCCTAATTGCCTCGCATGTATTTCTAATAGTACATACATTGAAATGGAAGCGATCGTATGCTACAATTTCACTGGAACATGCATTCAATCGCTCTAGGAATCCAGAATTTCTAAGTTGAATAACTCGGACTTATCGCCCTATTGGCCGCGATAACCTAAATCTAAGTCATCAAGCGCCCAATAATTACGTCGACCATAGCGGCCAGCATCCGGCCCTATTAGAGTCTGTTTCACTCTTACTTCATCCTTTGGTTCCTTTAATACCCCTTCACATCGCCCGGTTCTTTAGAAATAGCATGACTGAAGTGATTGCACTCAACGGCAGCTCTTCTTCAAGTGACTGGCAAGATCGCTACTATCATGTTGATCAAGTACTGGATAGGCCTGGTCCGCGTACCGACGAATCATTCTCGCCTGGCGATGCCGTGCGTGCGAGTTACTTCGAAATTCGCATTGTGCTCAATGCTCTACTATATCATCTATAGGTAAAGGACTTTCTGCGGAATAAATGCAAGATCCTTGTAATTGGTGCAGGAGGTCTTGGCTGCGAAATTCTAGCCAACCTTGCTTTGTCGGGATTCAAGGATATACATGTCATTGACATGGACACAATCGACATCAGCAACCTGAACAGACAGTTTTTATTCAGGTACACCTCAGAACAGAAGATCTCTCCTATTATCTTCTGACTTACGATCGTTGCAGGCAAAAGGACGTGGGCCAGCCCAAAGCTATAGTGGCGGCAGAATACATCATGAAACGGGTACCAGGAGTCAAGGTCACGCCGTAAGTACTAAGCGTAGTACATGGCACTGTGCTCACTACTTCCTCAGCTACTATGGCAAGATCCAGGACAAGGACGACGAGTATTATATGCAATTTAACCTTGTTATTTGCGGTTTAGACTCTGTAGAGGCCCGACGATGGATCAATGCAACTCTCGTAAATCTGGTTGACCCAGAGAATCCAGAGAGTCTGAAACCTCTGATCGATGGCGGTACAGAAGGTGCGTACCGTCGTTCGAGTTCAACCTGTGACAAAACTGCTCATCAACGTACATAGGCTTCAAAGGGCAAGCGCGTGTGATCCTGCCAACCGTGTCCTCTTGCTACGAATGTTCTTTAGACATGCTCAACAAACCCACTGCGTTCCCGATCTGCACGATCGCTAACACGCCACGGTTGCCTGAACACTGCATAGAGTGGGCATCGGTGCTTGAATGGCCGAGAGTGCACGGTGGTAAGCTCTTGTGATGCATTCGTAATATCTTCTGAGTATGTTTCATCTGTGTCAGACAAGAAACTGGACACCGACGACCCTGAACATATTGGATGGCTATTCAGTGTTGCCTCCGCTCGTGCCAAGGAGTTCAAGATTGAAGGTGTAACATGGTCCTTGACACAAGGCGTAGTCAAAAACATTATTCCTGCGATAGCATCGACTAATGCCATCATTGCTGGTATGTCCGTTCTCAAACGTCTCTGAACTACTCTGAAGCGACTGTCACAGCATCTTGCTGCAATGAAGCCTTCAAGATCGCAACGAGTTCCGCGGCCTTCTTGAATAACTACTTCATGCTCATCGGCACAGACGGCGTGTACTCGTACACGTTTGAACATGAGAGACGTCCGGACTGTCCTGTTTGTGGCGGGGAGTCCTTGGACATCACCATCAACAAGGAGTGGACAGTCGAAAAACTCATAGAGATGCTGGTTGAGAAACAGGATATGTACGTACATGATTTTGCATACCATCGCAGCGCATTTTCTAACGTGTCCATTCTAGACAAATAAAAAAGCCATCCCTTGCCAGCGGCTCGACACACATATACTTCCAGGCCCCACCACAACTAGAAGAAGCCACTCGGCCAAACCTAGAGAAGAAAGTTTCGGACTTGGTTCCTGATGGGGGAGACGTTACAGTCACTGCGTCTAGTTTGCCCTTCAGTCTGTCTCTCCGCATCAAGTATTCATAGATGTACAGTATTGGTGTGCTGCAAGGATGCTCTAGCTGTTTCACGACAATTGTGATTCTGCTTCGTCTGAATGCTGCCTCGTGTGTGAGTCTGTTGAATAAGCTCGTGCTCAAGAATCGGGCGAGTGCGTCGGGCACCGCTTCTGCGGCGTTGGTCATTGGGCGCTTTGGTCAACGCGTGACTAAGCACTATTTACTGACAGGTTGACTGCCAATTGACGCCTTGTTACTCTTGCACTACGACCTCCACAAGATCCCTCGCTCTCCATCCAACAACACTTCACTTTCGTACTCAAAATGCCTCCTAAAGCCGACATTAACAAGGCAGGGTGGGAGCAGAGTGACTTCCCAATTCTATGCGAGACTTGTGCGTATGCGAATGCTTGTGGTTTGACGCCAAACTCACGTCTGTGAAATTAATTAGGTCTGGGAGACAATGCTTTCGTTCGCATGGTATGTGGTTCATCTTGAGTATTATTTTGACGTTACTGATATTTTTCGAAAGTCGAAGCAAGAATTCGGGCGAGCATGTGGGACATGTGCCAGACCGTTTACCGTGTTCCGCTGGAACCCCGGCAGTGGAATGCGATACAAGACCACCGTGATCTGTCAAACCTGTGCCAAGGTTAAGAACGTCTGCCAAACATGTCTACTAGATCTAGAATATGGTCTCCCCACCCAAGTACGAGACACGGCATTGGCTGTGCAGAACGAGGCTCCCACCAGTGATATCAACCGGGAATACTACGCGCAGAACATGGAAACTAAGGTGTGTTGTGTCTTCATTCAGTATTACTGGTTTCTCATGCTCTGGTAGATGGAAGGTGACAAATCGACACTGGGATCCAGTCGTGCCTCGACCGCAGGCAAGGAGATGTTGAAGCAGCTCGCCCGGACGGACCCATATTACAAGCGCAACAGACCACATCTATGCTCATTCTATGCGAAAGGCGAATGTAACAGGGGGGATGAGTGCCCTTACCGGTGAGTTGCCTCATCTTGCGTCGTTCACAAGTGCTGAAGTCATTGTAATTTAGACATGAGATGCCCGTTAAGAATGAACTGTCAAATCAAAATATACAAGACAGATATCACGGACAGAATGATCCCGTGGCGAAGAAAATCATGAATAACTATGCCTCGAACATGGGACTTACCCCACCCGAAGACCAGACAATTGTACGCTCGTTCGTGACTCGTTGGAAATACGTTACTCATATAGCTTTCTGTAGACGTCGATTTTCTTGACCACTTTACCTACCACAGCCACAGAGCAAAGCATACGAACACGCGTTCTACAGTCCCTAACTACTTTGACGCCTGCTCAAATCAAATCTATCGTGCATGTTGAGAAGTCGAGGTATGTATTCGCTGGATGTACTGCAAGAAAAAACTAACAATTCGTCATAGATGTGCTTTCGTGAACTTCACAGATCGCGCCTCTGCTGAACTCGCAGCAGCCGCTTGGGCTGGTGGCTTCGAGATCGATGACCAAAAGTTGGGTGTCAAATGGGGACGCAGTAGACCTGCAAAAGCAAAGGCTGTGACAGAATCATGACCTACTTGTATAGATCCTTGCTACCTGTATTGTATTTTCATGCTCGAAGTGCCTCATACATGTTTCACGCACTATGCACCTGGTAGGCCCGACGTATTTCCTGTTTGAGTGAGACCCCGCCCTTTTGATCGGATCTGGATCAAGATCTTACGGCTCCGTTCACAAGCGCTTCGAATGTACTGTTTCTCGTTCTCTGAGTCTTGACTAGTGACTGCGCCTACTTGCCACACTACACACATCCCACCAAAATCAAGGCTATCTGCAACGAAGACATGTCAGATAAACAGAAAGGCTAGCAAGTCTACCTATCATAACAGAGCGAGCAGGCTGGACTGATGTAATCTCTCAATCCAGTCTTGCTTAGCCTCGCACTTGTTTCCGAGACCTGTGCTGCTTGCCTTACTGCACTTGAGCAAGAGGCACCTACACACAACACTAGTACAGAGCAACCGTCGACATCTGTCTTGACGACGATTCTAGGCCTCAACGTCCTGCATAAAGATTTGCTCTCGCTCTTCACGCTCATCTACGCTACCACCACGAAAGTTTCGCTCGCGCTCAAGCCACCACAGCCGGCGTATAGCGCATGCCTTCCTCAGCTGCAAGATCTAGCGCGGAAGACATCTGCACTCACGACATGTGCGACGCTATTCGACGAGGCGGCGCACGGGGCTACACTTGTACGCCTAGTGCGCGGGGCAGTTAGAAACGTCTTGGGCAGTGTCGCAGCGTATGCCCATGCGTTCAGTGATATTACACAGAAGGATGGGGATAACAGTGGGAATGGGGGAAGTGGCGAGGACTATCTGGTGCGAACGGGGGCCGTACACGATGCAATCGAGCAGGCGCGGCAAGAGGTGCCCAAGAACAACGTTGATGCGGTACGGACGCTTTGGGGACGTGACAGGGAGATGTTGGAGGATTCGTTGAATGAGGTCACGGAGATGCTGGAAGAAGAGGAGGACGAAGAGGAGGACGAGGACGACTTCGGTGATGAGGACGAGGACGAGTGGGACGAGCTAGGACTAGGCAAGAAGAAGAAAATGACTGAGGTCGAGCTTGATCGAACGAAAAGCGTAAGCGCATCCCTTCACTGTATCATTCATCGGTCAAACTGAATCCTTTTTCTCTAGATCCACCCGCTTTTACGTCTCTGTGTGCTCCTACACAAACGGATACAGATTGATCTGCTGCAGAAAGCATCCAAGCAAGTTGCCGAAAATACAAAACACAGTCCGGTCGATGCACTTCCTGCGCTTTCACATAATCTTCTGCTCGCGACAGAAGAGCTTGTCGCTGCCCTGTACGCGCCCCAAGACCTGCCAAGTTTGCGGGCAGCTGTGGAGACATTGGTCAAGGAGGCGCAGACATTCCGGCCGGCGTTGCAGGCTGCACAATTCTTGTCGTCGGAAAGTGCTTTGGACGACTTGCCAAAGAAGATGCACAGTTTGACCACTGCGGATGTTTCTGCAGAACCGAAGCCAGAATCAGCTGATGAAAAGAAGCGGCGAGAAACGCAGAAGTGGTTTGATACTTGTTTTGACCAAGTGGACAAGGTGTCACAGAAGGTGCTTGCTGGTCTAAGGAACGATGAGTCATAGTATCAGAGCATGTGGGTATATAGGACAGTGCGATTGATGATTGTATATGATGTTGCTGAAATAGATGCTATGATACAATGCAATACATGGGGTATATCTAGGATACATGAACTCACACGGACGAATAATATGGTCAAGGTCATGATCGCAAACAAGAACTCTCGCGCTCCCTCTCTCTACGCTTCAATGTCCTCGCGTAGGTCTCCTTGAATGCAGCACCCAAGATGTTTGGGTAGACAGCCATGGACTTGCGAGCTTGCAGCCTCTCTTCGAATCGCGCAATCTTCTCAGCAGCCGCTTGCAGGTCAAACGACGTTTTCTGCTATCGACAGTGAGATAATGACGAACATATGGGTATAAATACATACAGCCTCTTCTGCCCTCTTGGCCCGGGCTTCCTCCCGCATCTTATTGAGCTCTTTCTTCCGCTCCTCTTCCTTCTCCTTGCGATTCAGGCCAGAGTTTGGTGTAGAACCGCCCGGCTGGACGAAAGTCAGCACGAGGTCCACGTACGTGACGCATGGACATACCTTGGTGAACAGTTGCGCATACACGCTTGCATCTCGCAAGTCGAAGTCTGCGTTGCCTAGGTTGGCAGCAGTCTTTCGTTGTCCGAGTGCGAACGCGTCTGTCCCAGTGCCGTTCCCGCTCGACCCGGCCGCACTGGCCTCAGGTTTAGGTACAGGTTTGCTGGTAGACGGCGTGGACGATGCAGTGGACCCAGCGGAAGGTTTATTCTTCTTGATGGTCGGAAGCTTCCGTTTCTTCAATGGAGGGGGTGTCGGCTCTTTCGCGACCGACTCGACGTCGATGGGGTCCTCCTCCTCAAGCGCGCGTTTCGGGGGTAGGCCAATTGTGGGCGGGATAGAGCGACGCTCGTCCTTGGCGATGATGATGTCTTTGTCAACAGGTCCCTTGCTGCCTATTCTACTGCCTTTGCCTTTGATCTTCGTGCCCATCCCCACTCCCTTCCGCACTGAGGGCTCCGGAGAGAAATCGTCGTCGTCTTCTGCTCCTGGGTCGTCTTCCTCGCGATAGTCGCCCCCTGCTTCATCATCCGAAAGCACGACTGTTCGCCTCTTCTTATTTCCAGCAACAGATTTGCGGGAAGCCTTGCCTTTCGCTTTAGCGACCTTCCGTTTCGCTGTGGGTGGCAGGAAACGTGTATCTTCGTCGTCGTCTTCATCGTCATGGCCGAACTTCGATTCGTCTGCGTCTTCTTCTACATCCACATCTCCTGCTGAAGCGCCTCCTACACTGCGTTCGTCTGTTCTGGCGCGTTTCGTCGATCGAACGACCTCACTAGTGGCAGCCACACCTTGTTCTTCATCTTCATCATCTGTGAACACGGCTGCCTGTCTCCGCTTAGTCTTGCGGCGAGAAACGTCTGAAGTAGGCATCTTAGAAGATGGATTAAATCAACCTTGGATGCTGGGCTTGACAGTAACCCTTACCTCGAATACTGGTCTATGGATAAAGAACGCGGAGACGCCGAGCAGTATAATGACCACACGCACGTGACCGCCCGCACTTTGAAGCCGACGTCTAAATTTTGGGCGGGATTTCTCGTAACGCAGTTGTTTCCTGCGTCACCCCCGCCAACCTCGATAATTTATACGCTATCGGGGGTTAGCCCAAAAATCCTCTCTTAAACTCCCTCCGACCTTGACGAACCCCGTTCACGACGATGAGCACCGTCCAAGCTATGCACGTCTTCCGCTCCTGCGCGAGCTCGTTCTCCTCGCGGCAACTCGCGCGCACGACCGCGAACGTCGCCGGCCGTCGGCTGTCGCGACACGGCGTACGCCTGTATTCCGCGCAGGCGAACGGCGGGGAGAAAAAGACCGAGGACGGCGAGCGGGCGGAGGAGAGCGAGAAGGATGAGGTCACTGTCACGCCCGAGCATGAGCTGCTCGCGAAGCTCAAGAAGAAGGAAGAGGAGGTGTCCGACCTCATGGTGAGCACCCGCGTCCGCCCGCTGGTCTTGTTCGTTTGCTTATATGCTACTGTAGGGCCGTCTGCGCTACCTCCAGGCAGACTTCTTGAACCTCCAGCGTAACGCTGCGAGGGAAAAAGAGCAAACCCGCGACTTCGCGATAACGAAGTTCGCCGGCGACCTCCTCGAGACCGTCGATGTGCTCGCACTCGCCCTCAAGTCTGTCCCACAGTCTGCGATCAAGCCGCCATCATCGTCACAATCTGACTCGACCTCCTCCCCATCCCCATCCGACCCGTCAAAACCCGCGGAGAAGTCCGCCGAGGCGTATCTCAGCGAGCTCTACACGGGCGTCGAGATGACGCACCGACTACTGCTGCAGACGCTATTCAAGTACCACGTCAAACCCTTCGACCCGACAGGCGACAAGTTCGACCCCAACCGGCATGAGGCTCTCTACCAGGCGCCTATTCCCGGGAAGGAGCCTGGCACTGTGCTCGAGTGCCAGAAGATCGGCTACACGATCAAAGACCGCGTCCTCCGTGCGGCGCAAGTTGGCGTCGTGCAGGACACGTCATAGTCGGCCGCTTCGCTGCGGCTGCATATCTCGCGCGCACGGGGCGCTGGTACGCTTGTACGCTAGGCTAGACTTGGGAGGGGCCGAGGATTTAGGGATGGGGGGCTACTGTATTCTACGACACTTATTCACGATACACCTAATCAACGAATCTCCACTCCGAAATCGCTCTTTAGACGGTCCACGACCTTTTCGTGGATCGCGTTCGCCTCCTCGTTGGACAACGACCTATGCACGCGTTGTTTTCTTGGTTAGCATGCCTATGGTTGAGACACTGACACTGTAGACGTACTTGTCCATAGATCGGTAGTTGATCCGATAGCATTGACTATGCCGTTTTGTCTTTGGATGTGTGAACGAGTCGATCTGTAGTAACAGTTGTGGGCCTGAGACGGGGTCCGTGAGGATGGTGGACTTACTAGCTTCACATCCTCCACAAGGTCTCCGGCAGCGTCCCGTACAAGGTCACAAAAGTCGTTCTCGTGCAAGGTCTCCCCTGGCAGCCAGAAGCTGACATCCTTCCAGCATGGTGGGTATTTGGAAAACGGCTTGAATGGTGCAATCTTGCCCGGAGCGAATTGGGCGAGGAAGCGCGGATCTTGCGACCAGAAGAGGCGGATATCGGGAATGGAGTAGAGGATCATGGCGATTCGCTCTAATCCGAGGCCACATGCCCAACCAATACTGTTGGGTACGTCTATGAGATGCATGGTAATTAGAGAACTCATGCACAAAATGAGATGAAAGACGCACTCGCGCGTTCAAGCGTGGATTGCAGGACTACGCCGCACCCAAGAATCTCCAGCCATTTTCCGTGGAAGAATACCTCGACCTCAAAGCTGGGGCTCGTGAAAGGAAAGTAGGCTTCTATCCACCGCACCTTGAGCGGTTCGCCCTCCCCGACGCCAGCACGTCCGCCAAACAGAGTTAGTATCAAGCTGTTCAAGTTGAGTTTGAGATTCTTCGTGACGATTTCCGTTTGCTGTGGATCGTGGCTGGGTTGTCGGGGGTTAGTGGGAGAGATGTGTGGGATGTCTTCGATGACGATATTCGAGCTCTTGAGGTGCGCTTCCAAACGCGCGTTATCCTCCTCGAGCTCGCGCATTCCATCTGCATCTGCTGAGACTATGGACGCACCCTCAACTTGGTGGAAGACAGGGTAGTGCGAGGCGTCGATCTCGTCTCGGCGATAGACGTCGGCGGTGAGCAGCCAGCGCCGTTCGCCCTTTGCGAAGGTTTCGACTTCGTGTGCGGAGGTGTGTGTGCGAAGCATGTACTCTTTGTTCAGGTAATAGCTGTCGCTCTTCGCGCGGCCGGGATGGTCTGCGGGGAACGAGAGGTCGTCGAAGTTGCGCGCGGGTGTGACGACCGGGGAATACGAGGAGAGATGGGTCCAGGACGGCCAGTGGGATTCAATGAGTGTGCGAAGGATACCAAGCGGGTGCGCTGGTTGCAGATGTAGCTTGCGTTCCACTTTCTCGAGGATGGAGGACGTGACGTTGGTCATTCCGTCCCGAGGGTACTGCCGTCCGAGCACGGCGATGTGAGTATCCGTCGACAACGCCCGCAAAGATATTCGGCGAGGCAGCGACAGTGACCGCACTCGCCACATTGCCGCCAGCATCTTGTTAGCTGAGTAGCCTGTGGTTAGCACCGCGCATGTCGTCGTAGACGTTGAACACGAACCTGGCCCTCGCACTGCGACGCGTTCGCGGGGAAAAGCGCGACGGTCGCGAGATCACAGACGCGTGTCGTAGACGCCCATTAATTATGGGCGTTCATCTGGCGTCTGCGGGTATATGTCGCAGGTGGAAGATTTGCGCAACAATTTTGAGGCCCAGCGCGTCCAGTCTCGAGAGCAGTGACTCAGAGGACCGAGTCTGCATGCTCTGGAGATAGAGCATCCCAAGCATCACATTCGGTCCAGGTCGTCCCCCTCTTGCAGTCAAAAAATCACAGAACCGTGTCATCTCGACGCGGGAGAACGCTTTCCGTGAAATCGCGCTAAAAAGCGCAAATCAGCATGCGATACGCAAAGCTGCCCTCTCTCTTTCTCTCCTTCACTCGCTCCTTTTCCTCTTCTTCGACGCGCATGGCTGCTGCTAACATTATAGACGGCACTGCGCTTGCAAAGTCGGTCCATTCGCTCTCTGACGCATTCTCAGTACTCAATCTCTCGTAGGACCGTTCGCGATGGCGTCGCGCAGCGCATCAAGGATCTGCGGGCAAAGAACCCACGTTTCCAGCCCCAGCTTGCTATCATACAAGCTGGTGCACGTCCTGACTCGAGTGTGTACGTGCGCATGAAGTCCAAGGCCGCACATGAGGTCGGCATCGCCTTCAAACACGTTACCCTCCCCGAAGACGCCAGTGTGGACACCGTCGTACAAGTCGTCCAGAAGCTCAACAACGATCCCGCCGTCAGCGGCATACTTGTTCAGCTCCCCCTTGGTTCCCACATCAACGATGAGCAAGAGCGCACCGTCACTGAGGCCGTCAGTCCTGAGAAAGACGTCGACGGGTGAGTCATTTGTCCCATAACCCCCGCACCCGCTCGTGCTCACACGACCTACACAGATTCCACGCATACAACATCGGTCATCTCTCGTCCCGGGCCTCGTCGCCTCTCTTCAGCCCATGCACGCCAGCTGGCGTGATCAAGCTACTCGACTATGCGGGCGTCCCCATCGCGGGAAGCCACACCGTCGTTCTGGGTCGCAGCGACATCGTGGGCAGCCCCGTCGCTGCGATGCTTCGCAAGCGTGATGCCACGGTCACTCAATGCCACAGCCGTACTCGTGATCTCCCTGCCATCGTACGTGTTCTCGTTACGCCTATTCGCCCACCCTACTTGTACTAAGATACGATGTGTCCGGACATCAGGTCAAAGACGCGGACATCGTCGTTTCTGCTATCGGTCAGGCACAATTTGTCAAGGGCGAATGGCTTAAACCAGGCGCGGTCGTTATCGATGTGGGCACAAACTACATCCCTGGTGGGTCGCCTTCCTCTCCTTTTACGCTACGTGGGCCCTCATCATTTCCATCTGTTAGACGCCACTAGGAAGTCCGGCCAGCGCCTTGTGGGCGATGTCGATTTTGAGTCTGCTGTGACAGTCGCGTCGCATATCACGCCCGTTCCTGGAGGCGTCGGGCCCATGACGGTCGCGATGCTCATGGAGAACACTTTACAGGCCGCTGAGCGCCAGTGGAACGAAATGCGGGCTCGCAAGGTGAAGCCGCTCCCGCTGGACATCAAGGAGAAGGTTCCCAGCGACATCGAAATTGCCATGGCACAGACACCGAAGCCCGTCACGCAACTTGCACATGAGATTGGTTTGCTGCCTGAGGAGCTGGAGAGCTATGGACAGTACAAGGCCAAGGTCGAGCTCAGTGTACTGGAACGCCTGGCTCACCGCAAGGATGGCAAGTATATCTTGGTTTCTGGGTGAGTTATCTACTTGAACCGGACGCCTGGACTTGACACTGATTTAAATTGATCAGTATCACGCCTACACCTTTGGGAGAGGGCAAGTCGACTACCACGATCGGTCTCGCGCAGGCTCTGGGTGCTCACATGGGCCGCCTCACATTCGCCTGTGTCCGTCAGCCTAGTCAGGGCCCGACGTTCGGTATCAAAGGCGGCGCTGCTGGTGGAGGATACAGTCAAGTCATCCCCATGGACGAGGTGAGCGGAATCTCGATGTCTTTTCCCATCTTTCCTGACATGCCGAATAGTTCAACCTGCACCTTACCGGTGATATCCACGCTGTGACGGCCGCAAACAACCTGCTTGCCGCCGCACTTGACGCACGTATGTTCCACGAAGCCACACAATCCGACAAGGCCCTGTACAACCGCCTCGTCCCCACCGTGAAGGGCAAGCGTGTATTCGCACCGCTCATGTTCAAGCGCCTGAAGAAGTTGGGCATCGACAAGACCGACCCGAACGAGCTCACGCCCGAGGAGATCAACCGCTTCGCGCGGCTCGACGTCGACCCCGAGACGATCACGTGGAACCGCGTGCTCGACGTGAACGACCGCTTCCTGCGCAAGGTGACGATCGGGCAGAACCCGACCGAGCAGGGCCACACGCGCGAGACGGGCTTCGACATCTCCGTCGCGAGCGAGTGCATGGCCGTCCTCGCGCTGACAACGGGCCTGCAGGACATGCGCGAGCGGCTCGGCGCGATGGTCGTCGCGACGAGCAAGCGCGGCGAGCCGATTACGGCGGATGATATTGGGTGTGGAGGTGCGCTTGCGGTGCTCATGAAGGACGCGATCAAGCCCAACTTGATGCAGACGCTTGAGGTAAGCTTGGACATTTGTCTGCCTGCGCTTCGGATGGCTCATGTTACTCGTATAGGGTACGCCCGTCTTCGTCCACGCCGGCCCCTTCGCCAACATCGCTCACGGCAACTCGTCCATCCTCGCCGACCGCGTCGCGCTCAAGCTCGCCGGTACCGAGGAGGGCGACGAGCCCGACCGCGTCGGGTACGTCCTCACCGAGGGCGGCTTCGGTGCGGACATGGGCATGGAGAAGTTCTGCAACATCAAGTGCCGCGTCAGCGGCCTCACTCCCGACGCAGTCGTTATTGTCGCGACTACCCGCGCGCTTAAGATGCACGGTGGCGGACCGGACGTCACCCCCGGCAAGCCGCTGCACGATACGTACACCAAGGAGAACCTCGGTACCCTTCAGGAAGGCTGCAGGAACCTTGTGAAGCACATTGAGAATGCGCGCAAGTTTGGTTTGAAGGTTATCGTCGCGGTTAACCAGTTCGCGTGAGTATCGATTTTGACGTCCCTGGTTAAGATTGCGGCTCATGATTTCTTTAGGACCGACACCCCCGCTGAGCTCGAGCTCGTCCGCCAACAATCCCTTTCTGGTGGCGCAGACGCTGCTGTCGTCAGCAACCACTGGGCCGAAGGTGGCGCAGGTGCACGCGCCCTCGCGGAGGCTGTCGTCGCCGTGTGCGAGGGCACCTCCGAGTTCAAGTTCCTCTACGACTTGGACCTGCCGATCGAAAAGAAGATCGAGACCATCTGCAAGGAGGTCTATGGTGCGGACGGCATCGAACTGAGCGAGCAAGCACAGAAGCAGATCGAGACATATACCCGCCAAGGTTTCGGTGGCTTGCCTAGTACGTTTTTTGCATCTTTGATTGGATGACTTTTGACTGACGGCTTGTAGTTTGCATGGCTAAGACACAGTACTCCTTCTCCCACGACCCCAAGCTCAAGAACGTTGCGACGGGTAAGTCGTTGTGGACGCAAGAAGTATTTCCTTAACTAACGTTCTTCCCAGGATTCACCGTCCCCATCCGGTCAATCAGATTGTCTGCAGGTGCAGGCTTCCTCTACCCCCTCCTTGGCGACATGCAGACCATGCCCGGGCTCGGTACTCGTCCAGGTACGATAGCTATCTAACCCCTAACCCTAGCGTCGCTCTCATACTGACTCGAACTTTTTTTCTCGCTTTTTTTCTTAGGTTTCTGGGAGGTCGACCTCGACCCGACTGGCAAGGTCGTCGGCCTCTTCTAAACAGAGGCCGCGCATCGACGTCAACATGGCAAGTGCTAGACTCCATCTTCACCAGATAGACTCTAGGCTCTAGGCATGCGCATGCACACCGTTCGACACCGCGTCTGCGCCGTCTCAACACGCGCGCGTTGTGTACCGTTCAACACGGGAAGAGGGGCGGTTTTGGCATGTCCGGTCGAGGCAGAGTGTTTGGGTTCGTATATATACGATGGTACAAAGGCTGCGGGGAGGAGGTTTGGGAGAGCGACTGATCTTGGCTTACGCTAGATACATACAACATCTGGATTACATCACAGCAGGTAGGCTGTTCAAGGAACTGAGAACCGTGTTCCGTGGAGCCTTGGTTTGGCGGCATCTACAGAGATGAGAGGCGCTTGTGCTTCTACAACGCCAACGGCTGGTTGAGGAGAAACGGCCGCGAGAGTGCCGCCTTGTTTGTCCGAAACGACCGCACTGTTGATTGAGCTAATCTCCCTTGTGAAAGAATTTCCTTTGGTGTCGACATAGGAGAATGTGTCATTGCTTGTCCCGTTGCCGAAATTGCCATTAGCAGTCTCTTCGAAGAATCCACCTAAAGATGCTGAGCGAGGTCGCATAACAGGTATAGATTTGTAAACCTTACCTGCGATTTGGCGTTCTTGGATAGTGGATCCTAGTATGAAAGGAGCAGGATGTACGGTACGATCGTAGGAGTGGTCAACGACTGTATTGACTGCACGCAACGTCGTCAGAAAGCACGAAGTATGAGAACAAGGTACATACAGCTGTTTCCTTCTGGCGGAATGAAAGTGATGTTGATGTTGAGTGGGAAAGAAAAATTGTCGAGCACCGTTGACACGCCGTTGTGCGTCGAAGAGACTGACCCAGTGGCAACCTGTGCAACATCCTTTTCGAATATCGGATGAGACTTGAATAACCCTTTAACAAGGGGGATATGTTTTACTCACTTGTATGAAAGTATTGTTCAAGAAGCTCTGCGTGTTCGAATATGAGAGACTCTGCGACCACACGACATGCGTAACTTGGCCACTGCCACTGACAATCTCGGACTCGATGTGAATATCGTGATTGGCTTTGACCGTGACAATAACGTCTCCACTTTCACTGACTGTACCAGTCGTGTTGGTCGTAGCGAAAGCAGGAGCATTGTTGACGAGGATCTTTCCGGTCGTGCGCTTGGAGGAAGAATCCGTGACGACTTGAAGAAGACCCGATACAAACCAGTTCTGGTTTATGGTATGGTCGCTTTCCGCAGAAACGACGTCCAAGGCGAAGTTGTGAGGTTGACCATCCGTGAGCACAGGGATGAAAGGTGTGAGATCCAGGAAATAATTCGGTAGGTCTAGAGCGCCGTATGAAGTGATAGGTCTAGTGATTAATCAGTACACCGGTTGTCCAGACAGAGTATCCTATAAGACACGAACCGCCACATTAGGGGGTTGATGCCACCAGTAAAGATGACTGCATATCTATAACCATGATATGAGCTTGATATTTCTCTGGCTTGAGCTCAAACTTCTTACGGGAATGCAACACCCGCGACTTGACCATCAATCAACATCCGAACCTCCCGGAAGGGTCCATTTCCATCGGAAGTACCCGCGGGCAAGTCATTTAGGAACTCATTTGCCGTGTTGAGATACTGTGGGTGAGCGTGAGTCCAACACAGTTAAAGAAAGGCTAGCTTGCAACGAACCCAAAACTCCTCGTCGCCGTTTCCAGACGCTTGAAGCTCTGCGAATATTTGCACGGCGTTTTGGGGTATTGTAACATTTAACTAAGACGGTCATCAGAACAAGTGTAATTACAGCGGTTTATAAGGGCTTACCGAGAAGGCAGGTGGTACTGACGCATCGTTCCCAGTATTGTTTGCTAAAGTGGTCACCGGTATGATCACGTCTGCGCGAGGTGCAGGTGGATGTTTGGGAGAAGATGCGAAGAACGTTGCATGCAGGGTAGCTTGGGAGATCTGCGAGTCAGTGATCGCACTTATGAGACAATTGGACATGTCACTAACTGGCATATTGTCCGTCGAGGCCCGTTTCAATCAGGTTGTCCAGTTGAAGGATGAAGGTGCCCGGTTTAGCGAACAAGGGCGTGAAACGAGTGACATCTTTCAGATATGTCCAAATGATACCGTCCCCTGTCGTGGGCTCCGGCGTGGATGTTCGCCAAACTATATTGAGATTAAGTCGATCAGGGGATCGTGATGTTACGAGAACGAGGCCTACTTTCAACGTTCTGAAAGGTAAATATTCCAAGCCGGTCGAACTGGGTCCTGACGTTCAGCGATCAGTCGTGATACCTAGAAGCTTGACATTCACTTACCCATTCGATGTGACTGTGAAGTTCAAGCTGATTCCTGCCCAAGAGCCCACAGGCCCACAGTCGGTCGGTGGTCTGTGCATCGAATATGAAGTATGATTCGACAGTAGGGTGTCATAACCTTACGTGAATTGTACAATTTCAGGGCTGCGGCAAGGAATTAGACTTTTAACAATTATGTGGAGATGCAAACATACTCTCCAAACGAGAACCCGAAAGTTCGTCTGCGACATGCCGAGTGTTCAGTCTCGTTTGATTCGGTATGCGAAAGAATTCGATTTGCTTACTGCAGAATTTGTACCGTACATTGCTTGGCATCCTGCGGAAGCGGTGGTGGCTGAGCAACCTGGAAGTCCACCAGCGGCGAGCATTGGACGAAGGAAGCCAAGAGCAGCACAGGGAGCAGCACAAGCGCTTGGACTTGCAACATCTTGCTCTTGAGCCACACCTCGAAGTGAGCAAAGAGCTCCACTCACAATGCGCTGGCAAAGCACGCCTTTTGTAGTGCGAGAGCCCAGGGTTTGCGTCGGCTGTGTGGGAAACTACATACAGTACCGGTGTGCGGGAGATGTGTGAGCTTGGGAACACATCCATGTGGCTGAGGAAAGATGGATATGTATCGAAGCTCTCGAAGGCAGAAAGCGCGTGCTGTTAGGTGTTATCTTACCATGACCGGGGTGAGACAACGCCATGCACTCGACGCATCAGAAGGAATATTGCGGCAAGCATGCAACAAAAAATATATCTGGGTGCGTAGATGTGCAATACATACGTCACCGATCTCAAGGGACACTCTTGCCAGGAAGCCTTGGTTTTGCAAACGTAGACTGTATCGTTTGGGGTGATGTATCAGGAAGCCGATGGCCTCGGGCCAAGGTGCCGCCTTCAATATCGCGGGTGATTGTCGTGTTTACCGCATCGACGTCCCATGTATAGGTGTTCTTGTTAGAGTCTGAGTAAGAGAAGGTGTTCGAGTTGTTGCCGAAACCAAAGTTGCCGGTTGATGCAAGTTGGAAGAAAGCACCTAAGATAGCGATGATTACGGTGCAGCGAAAAAATGGGCAGTTTCTATTCACCTGCGGTCTGATGGTTGTTGATAGTCGTCTCGGTCATGAAGGGATGTACTGCAGCAACTCGGTTGTACGCGTGATCGACGGTGGTTGTCCCTGGACGATGTATTAGAGTGCAGCCAATAATGAACATTGTGGTCGCTTACAGTTCTGCCAAGCGGGCGTCAGGTAAGTGAAGTCCACATTGAATGGGAATGTGAAATCATCCACAACAGCTGGCTGTCCATTATGGGTCGAAGAGACCGATCCCGTAGTGGTCTGCCGCAGGGTCTACGAGACGCATTCCTATAAACAAGGATCAGAATATGATCAACGAAACATCGCACCTGTACGCTTGCATTCTGGGCGTATGCCTGTGTATTTGAGAAACCCAGCGACTGAGACCACACGACATGTGTCTTCTCGCCGCTGCCGCTGACGATATCTGCCTCGATATGAATGCTCCGCGATGCCTTGACTGTCGCACTGACGACGCCGTGTTCGGCAGTCCCCGTCGTTTTAGTAGTTGCGTAAGGTTCGACGTCGTACACGGTCATCTTGCCGGTGGTGCGCTTGGTCGAAGTCTTGTCTGTGACAACCTGTAGGTTGGCTGTGAGGTACCAATTCTGGTTGATGCCATGGTCTTGCTCTGCCGATACGACGTCCATGCTGATGTTGTGGGGCTGACCATCTGTGAGGGTTGGTACGAAAGGTGTCAGATCAACATAGAAAGTAGGTAAGTCCAGAGCGCCGTATGATGCTATTGGCCTACAGAAATCGTAAACATCGAGATGTATCTCATACATGTGGATACTCGCCTCCAAAGTGTCGGCGCGATGCCGCCCGTGAATACCACGACATAGCTTCGAAAGATACATATCAACAAAGAACGGGATGCAATCCTGAAGACTTACGGAAACACAACCCCTGCAACACGTCCATCAACCATGAGGCGTACTTCGCGGAAAGGTCCATAGCCAAACGTCGTAGTAGGGGGCAAGTCGTTCAGCCATTGGTTCGGAATGTTCATAGGTTTTACAACGGCCGTCATTGGTTGATCAAAATACATCTATGAGCGATCAAATAAAAGACCGGCTGTCTATCGAGCTCACCCAAAATTCCTCGTTTCCGTTTCCAGAAGGTATGATTTCCGCATATATGCCCACAGCATTCTGTGGCACAGTCACGTTTAACTGCGGGATACGTACATGTAAATATAACGCTGTGCAGAAGTACTGCGTAGACAGCGCACCGAGAATGTCGGAGGAACGGATATGACGTCCCCTGTGTCGTTCGCGAGCGTTGAGACAGGGATGATCACATCTGCGTGGAGGCCCGGCGGGTGTTTGGCCGACGACGCGTAGAAGGTTGCGTAAAGGGTGGCTGGTTCACCGACGTCAGTACCGTTCAGACAACCAGACCAAGTAGATCACTCAACAAGCATACTCCCCGTCCAAACCGGTCTCGATGAGGTTGTCCAGTTCGAGCACAAACGTGCCCGGTTTCGCAAAAAGCGGAGTATAGCGTGTCACGTCTTTCAAGTAAGTCCAGATGATGCCGTCTCCGCGCGTAGGTTCAGGAGTGGACGTCCGCCAGACTTAACGAGAACGAATGCGTTAACGATGTACTGCAGACAGCAAGAAGCGAGGCCTACTCTCAACGTTGTCCAGGGTGAACACGCCAAGTCGATCATATTGCGTCCTACAGGTAGCTTATGTCACCATTCTCTTTGGTATATATCATACGTACGGATAACTCACCCGTTAGACGTCACTGTGAAGTTGAGGCTAATGCCGGCCCACGAACCAGGCGCCCCGCAATCAGTGGGCGGTCTGCGCCCTCGATATCAGCGAAGCGCGGTGAGTTTCCAGCATCGCACTTACGTATACTGCACAACCTCCGGGCTACGTTACGCGCGGAGTTAAGATACAGACTACGGAAGGGTCGTGATGTATGCACCTTCCATACGAGAACGCAAATGTACGCCTAGTTTGGAACACATATGTAGCGTTTAGTGGATACGTTTGACTGCAGATACGCCCAAGGTACTTACTCTAGAATCTTCACAGTACACTGTTTGGCATCGCTAGGAAGTGTCAGCGGCTGAGTAACCTGAAAGTCAACTAGCGGCGAGGCCGACACTAGCAGGGAAGTCAAAGACCAGCCAGACAGAAGCAGCAGGGCTAATTTGAACATTCGGATAGCCATGCCTTATTACTGAACATAGTCCCGTACTTATATACCTCTGATACTCGAGAAGCAGACATAGTGTCCACGAGCTCATGAGGAGCGAATCCATGTGACGAGCGTCCAAAAGGCCCTTGCGGATAGCTATCAGACATAGAACAATTGCTCAAGCCTTCGCACCGCGATATCTTCTGGACCATATGACCGCGAACTCATGAAGACGACCCGCATACATATAGTTGCACCGGACGCCCATTAGAACGACAGGAACCATATCAGATTGGCTTGAGCTTCGCGGTTTTTCTGGCTTGTATGAACGCGAGGCAGGGAGCGGGAGAAGAGGGGGGATATATTGCGCGTGAGGTCATGGTGGTCGAGAGACAAACTTGGATGGCGCGGATCGGCGACGCGACTCAGGACGGGCCGCTGCGTAGGCGCTCATCCTCGAGCCCGACGCTTTGACGCTTTGATTGAGCAAGATGAATTGATACGTAGCAAAAGGAAACTGTATACATGTACATGGTCTGATTGCCGGTACTAGAGAGAGGCGGCCCGATACGGTGATAAATATACAGAGTAGAATAATTACTGCGCTGCAGAGAGGTATCGCACTGATATGCCCTGGAAGGAACAAGCAGATGGGGTCGGTGGAATAAGATGCATGGGGATGAGATGCGGGGAGATTAGAACTCGTGTGTGAAGATATCGTCCTCATTCTGACGGCGGATGACCGCCTCCTGCTCAGGGACATGTCTCGTCTCGCCATAAAGGCCGCCCTCTGCGTCCTCAGGGAACTCGTTGCCCCCAGTCGAATCGCTCCGTGTCGAATATGTATCCGCCTCCGTTGTGCCATGATGCTTCTTCGACTTCTTCCTCCTCGACATCGTCGGTGCATCGTTCATCGAGTACGCGTCCTCCGTACGCGCCCATCGGTCCTTCTTATCTTTCTTCCTCCTGCTGCTCTTCTTGCGCGAGGGCTCTTCGATGGCGTCCTCGAAGTTGGCGGGGTAATGCCACCGCCCGGAGCCTTCTGAGCGTACGCTTGGGGAGGACTTGTTGGACTCTCCGTAGAAGTGCTCCTCTTGAGGGCTCCAGTAATCTCCATTCTCATTGCGGCGACGGGCGTCACCGTTCTCCAACGAGACGTCAGCGTTTGAGCGGGCATCCTGGCCCTCCTCGTATGGCTGCTCGTCGAGTGCAGAGTGGGGTAGACGTTCGCTATAGCGGCCCGCCCACTGAGATCGGCGCTCTTTGCGCTTGATCTCATGTGTGTTGACGAGACCGTACTTCTGTATCCATTTCGGTGTTCGTCTGTGGTTCTTATTATTCCGGACGTTCTGTGGGCCGATATAACTCAGTATGACGCGTATGTAGATCAGAAAATCAAACACTGACTTGAATATAGAAGTTGTGGACATGTCCTGGAGGCAAAGACGTTAGTGAGCGGCGTGCAGGAGAGGAGGCGGTGCGCACCAGGGATGTAGCCACATATCGTCAAGATCACGTTCAACCAGAAGTCCTTCCCTATGCCAAAACGTGCTGCAACAGCTGCAAAAAGTGCCAGTTCAGCGTGACAATCCCCCGCCAATGTCAGATTGGTGCTTACCAAGGGGAGGAAACAATGTGCCAAGGATGAACAGCAGTACAGCGTAACCATGGTATCTCTTGGGAGTCAGGTCGACTTTGGCAAAGGTCTGGGGAGCCATGGGTGGTGATGTTGAGAAAAGAAAGAAAAGGAGGGTGGTGGAAGAGAAGTAAAAGCAAGCAAGGCCGACTGTGCAAGCACTCCCGGGTCAAGGTCGGCCGCCATTCGAGTGAGGGGCTCTGGTCAGTGCCTGATAAGGTGCTAGATCAATGATGTAAGCGCCCATTTTCATGCGCGGGGCGAATTTTCAGCCCAGACCGTTCTTCCCACGGCCCCCGACCAATCCACGCTTGGACTTGCCCCAGCACCGTCCAACAGACTGCGGTCAGCTGTCCCATATGTCGTGCCTGTGTACTCGCAGCTGCTGCAGGACGACGTCGAGCACTGCGGCGAACGGTGGGCGGGCGTTGCATTTCCGCTTAACGAGGCCTGTGCATGCACGACCATCGTTGTTTCAGACAGTGGATATTGTGCAACAAATGAGCCGGCCAAAACACAGCAAAGCGGTATTCAGACACCCCACAGCATCACTTTGACAGATGCCACTCGATACTTTCAGCTGCTAAGTTGATGTGGCGCTGTGTGGACGCCGTACTCGTGTACCACATACCTACTAGTTTCTAGCTCCGCATCGTTTACTCGGCCCTGGGCCCGACATATTGTCAAACAAACCTTAGATGCATGACACCTATGTTGCCGCTTGTCTTGCTCTGACTGCGCTGAAGCAACGTCCAAGCAGGTCCAAGCCCTCTTGTCTCTTGGCCCCACTCCTCCCTACCCGGCGCAGTGGCGCTTTCTCCCTACATGCTTCGCAGGCGGTGTTCTGTCAGTCTCACGTTGTTCCTCTCAGGACTGTGGAACCTACGAACAGCTTTTTCAAGAAGATAAGAACCCTTGAAGAACCTTCCTATTCATAGAAAACATGCACACCCCGCCGCTTCGTTATCGATTCGAACGATTGATGCGAATCACAAGCTGCCTCTGAGCCCTGCAGGGCCTAATTCTCTCGTCGCTGTCAGTCCGCCAGCGACAGATCTGTGGAGACTTTAAAGACATCTCGTTCTCGAGCCTGCTCTTCTGCATTCCTGTCTACATTTTTTCTCGCCGTCTTCCGCCTCTGGGCTCGCCTACCGCGATCGACGACGCCTTCCATACGCGGCGACGGCACCGCCCATCACGGCGGGTAGTAGCCACGTGGCTCGGCACATGGACGGCGTTGGCGCTATGAGCGCCTAGACTCTGGCGCATTTCCCACCAAACGAGACGGTGATTGCACGTTTCCTCTCGACTACATCCTCGACCCCTTCGACCTTCCTCTGCTCTCGTCGCGCGACCAGCTCATCCTCCGACGCGTAACATCGTATCCGGGAGGTGAGCACTGCACCCAATTGTCGCGTGTCTCGGTACGTGTCTGATGTACAGCCTGCTAGTCGCCACAACTCATGTATCCCGCCCTTTTGCACAGTGCAGCTTTCCCTCCATTTCCTACTTCCCCGCGTCGTGTCGCCAAGTGACACAACAACGCTTTAACTCTCAACGAATGCCTCGCTGCGCGCCATGTCACTAATACACGACGACCAGGGCCCCGTGCTCGACCTTTCTGACGTCGTGCACGATGAGACGATAGCGGACGATGAAGACGAACACGGCGACTCGGACGGCCCGACTTACTCGGAGTTTACCGCCTCCTCACCTGCGGGCCCGCACTCGCCCGCGACGGACGAGGACGTGCCACTAAGCCTGGTCGAGCAGCTCGAACGTGAGATCGCCAACCTCCTTCAGCAGAACGCCGTGAATGCGTCTACCGCCCTCATGCACGCTGCTGCGCAGCAGCGTCAAGCCGAGGCGCAAGGAGGGGCTGTTCCCGCGGTCGCAGACACGGCTATGGACGCGCAGGGCGACCTCGCCGACAGCCCCGCGCAGGACTCGGGCCCGGACGTCGTACAGCTCAACAACGAACTCGTGGCGTTCCTCCAGGCTGCGCACGCGCAGGCGGCGGAGAAGGAGCGTGCGGCGGAGGAGCTGGCTTCACAGCATCCTGAGCTCGCGCGTCAGCGCCGCGAACAGGAGGCTCAGCAGAAGACGACGCGCGCCGCGCCTGCGTTCCACTCCCTCAACATGGACAACACCCCGATGCGCAGGCCGCCGCTTGCTGGGAGCAGCGTCTCAGGTTCTGGGTCCGACTTCCTGTATGGAGCCCCGTCTGGCGACCGGGACAATGGGCGCGGGTTGGGGAATGGAAGGCATGTGACACCGCCGATTGAATCAAGGCCTTCTCTGACCCACTGTGAAGGTGTGTCCCCCGTACCTGGCGACTTCAGCGACATCGGGCGGCTGCTGCTGAGCTATTCGGGAGGGGACGAGGATATTCCTGGGACGTCTGGAGAAGCGGGGCCTTCGTCGCTTCCCCGTGGGATCATTGCAGGTGGCGCACGCACCCCACCACCGCCTGTGGACCTGGAGGACATTTTGGTGCCGGATTTCGAGGAAGCGACATTCGATCAGCCGATTGCGTCGACGTCTTCGGGTGCAGGCACGGCAAGTGAGGCGGAGGGCAGCAAAGGCAAGAAGAGAGGCAAGGAGAAGGAGAAGAAGCAACCCGGTCCACAGGAACACGCTATCAGGGAGCATGTCTGCGAAGAGTGCTCGAAGGCTTTTACACGCCGGAGTGATCTGGGTCGCCACATGCGTATTCACACGGGTGAACGGCCATTTATGTGTCCGCACCCAGGATGTGGAAAGACGTTTATTCAGGTAACGTATTATATGACTCCTGTGGTGCATCGTGTGCTCACAATCTTCCTTCTTGTTTCATAACAGAGATCAGCTCTTCACGTCCATGAGCGAGTGCATTCAGGAGAGAAACCACATGTGTGCGAATACCCCGGCTGCGACAAGACGTTCGGCGACTCGAGCAGTCTAGCGCGACATCGACGTACACACACTGGCAAACGGCCGTACAAGTGCGAAGACCCGGTGTGCGACAAGACCTTCACCCGACGTACGACGCTCACCGCTCACATGCGAACCCACGATCCTACGTGGGAGCCAGACCCTAATATGTACGCCGGATCACGCCTGCATTCGAGTTTGTCCTCGTACTGATATGTCTTGGCGTAGTAAATACAGCTTTAAATCGAAGAAGATTAAGCTTGATCCGCAATCTGAACTCAGTATTGAAGAAGCTCGGGCAGTGTCGGCGCTGCTACAAGCTCATCCAGATGGGGAGGCTGTCGCGGCGGGAGTAGGCGGCGCGCCACTGGAGGAACAGCTGGTGGCGACAATCAGTGCAGAGATCGCAGCAGCGCTAGCGAAAGCTCAGGCACGAATATATGAAGACGAAGAGTTCGAAGACGAAGAGGAGTCCGGATCCGAGCTTGCGCCTGCAGAGGGCATTGTGCAGAACACGAGCGGTATACGGGGCGAGGACGGGGAGATCGGGCCGGGCGGAGGGGAGCGAGCAGAAGGCGGCAATGCGCTCGGCGGGTTGTTAGGCGGCGAGGGCGAGGAGGAAGAGTTTCCTGTTCCGCTACGAACACGCAAGGGGAAAGAGCCTGTCGGTGTGGCGGGCTTGAAACGCAAACGGTGACGACCCGGACGACACATGCACAACGACAATTGACTGGAACACGACCGCACGGGTGCTGTATCCTTATGCTATTTATTCGCGCCGACTGCATGCTGTACTACTGCACATCGATATAGTCAATGTAATACTGTCTCTGCTCGATCCCTGCGCTGCGCTGGCCGGGTGTGCCCCGCGCCCCGCACGGCCCGTGACCATTTAGGCGGGGAGCGTTGATGGCGCCTAGGGCGCATGTGATTCGGATTTGCGGGGCAGGGACGGGAGGGAGGCTCTCATTCGCAGGCAGGCCATGGGCGGAGCACCCCTTCCGCAGGCTCAAGTTCCGTTCTCACAACACACCCGTACCATCCCGGACCCGCCATCTCTTATATACAACACCCGCCACGCCTCTCGCTAGCAGCAGCAGTTAATCATACCCACAATACCCATCTCTCTCCTCTCTCAAGCTATCCTACCACGCCATGTCGAACGAGGCCCTCCCCAGCACCGACATTATTACCCTCACCCGGTACGCAGTGTCTTGCGAGCACAGCATGCGGTGTAGTATAATTAACGGATCGCGATCTGCAGGCACGTCCTCGACGACCAGCTCCGTCTCGGGCCCGCCGCGACCGGTGACCTCACGCTTCTCCTGACCGCGATCCAGACGACGTCCAAGTTCATCGCGACCAACGTCCGCAAAGCGCGTCTCATTAACCTGTAAGCACCCCGCGCCCCTTCCCCACCCGTCCCACGACCGACTGATCGCGCGCAGAGTCGGCTTGGCGGGCGAGACGAACGTGCAGGGCGAGGAGCAGAAGAAGCTCGATGTGCTCTCGAACGACATCATGGTCAACTCCCTGCGCGCGTCGGGGCGGACGGCGGTGCTTGTGTCCGAGGAGCTCGACGAGGCGGTGATCATCGACGATGCGCACAAGGGCAAGTACTGCGTCGTCTTTGACCCGCTCGACGGTAGCAGCAACATCGATGCCGGTGTGAACATCGGCACTATCTTTGGCATTTATCGAATCGTGAGTATCCGTGCTTCTCTGTGCACCCCTTTCCTATTCCCCGTTCATTCCGAGCGTCGCGAGTGCTGCAATCGCTCTCACACGGCGTGCAGTTTATTCATGCTGCTATTGTCCCCTGTCCCCGTTTCACTTGCCATGATTCGTAATTCGTTAGCGTTCTGACCACATCGACCAACAATCAGCGACCAGACTCGAAGGGCACGATATCCGATGTCCTTCGACCCGGCAGCGAGATGGTCGCTGCTGGTTATACCATGTGCGTGGACCCATCTACTCCTATCCATCCAATTGTCGTTGACGCCCGCTACCGCGCAGGTACGGATCCTCGGCGAACTTGGTCATGTCAACAGGGAACGGAGTGAACGGTTACACACTCGACGCAGCACTCGGAGAGTTCATCCTTACTCACCCTGACGTACGCCACCTCTTCATTCCATTGGTAAGACCGCTCGCTGACCCAGAACCATCTGCGCAGATCAAGATTCCGCCACGGGGCAAGATCTACTCCTTCAACGAGGGCAACTCGTGCTACTTCCACGAGCCCGTCGTGAACTACCTGAACAGCATCAAGTACCCCAAGAACGGCAAGGCGCCGTACAGCGCGCGGTACATCGGCTCCATGGTCGCCGACGTCCACCGCACGCTCCTCTACGGCGGCATCTTCGGGTACCCCGACGACAAGAAGAGCAAGAGCGGCAAGCTCCGGCTGCTGTACGAGGCGTTCCCGATGGCGTATCTCACTGAGCAGGTGCGTCGGGCTAGCGCTTGAGTAAAGAGCGCAAATACTGATGAGGTACGATGGGACGGTGCAGGCGGGCGGGCTGGCGACGACGGGCACGATGCGCATCCTCGACATCGTCCCGACGAGCATCCACGAGCGCACGTCGGTCTTCCTCGGCAGCAGGGACGACGTGGCGGATCTCAAGAAATTTTACGACGCGGAGACGGCGAAGACGAACGGGCACGCGTGAGAGCACCGCTGTGGCGGTCTTCCACTCCAACAGAACATCAGCGGAGCAGGGAGAGGGGCAGAAGCAAGAGGAGACGAGGCGCAGAAGACTGGGAACGGGGATTCTGGAACGGAAAAGCGGCGTCGAATACGTTCACCGTCAGGGCTCGGAAATGCACTGTATCACTAGGACCAGCATCGGCATGCGACACCTATAGCTATCACGGATATATATTTCACGTTGATGTAATTGTATGAGTACGAGCACGGTTGATCCAGAATTGAGCGAGAACCAAGAGCTTGTGAGTGCGAGCCAGTGTTCGATGTGAGTGGTATCGTTCGTGATGCGACGTCTTGTGGGTGATCCATGGAAGTTGTAGTTGAATGTGAGCGAGGGGCCTTTTGCAGAGTTGTGGGTCGAAGAATGTAGTGTCACTGCCAGATCGGACGGTCGACCATCTCGGCTTGGTGCGTCATGACCGCAGCATCCCTGCGTACAGGGTGAATGCGAGGATCGACAAACTACAGGGTAAGACGTCAAGGGTGGATCAACCTACGAGGACAGCGATCCACGTACCTTGACGTTGTATTCGTGCATGACCTCGCTTTGGATGATCATATTGTCCTTGTGCTGTACCAAGAAGGACTTCATCAACGCACGACACTGTCGTACCGATTCTTCAGCCACCTCATACCAGGAAAACGTACTCGAAGACTGACCTGCACACTGACCAGCGCCATGATGGTAAAGACGATGATCCAATTCGCACTCGTGAACGCGAGCCACAGCAGCGTGTGCACCGGCGAGTATATCGCGAACAGCACCATCTCGAACTCGCGTGGGTCCCACTTCTCGAGCACCTGCACGCGCTCCGCCGTGCGCACCTCCCGGCCCTTCGGCGGCGTGAGGTTCAGCAGGAAGCGCACGAAGAGCACGAGCGCGGTCCAGAGGTGCTGCAGCACGCGCCGCGCGAGGCCCGTACGTGGCGCGTCGGGGTCGTCGTCGGCGGCGGGCGTGTGCTCGCGCGAGACGAACTTGGCGTTGGGCGAGGAGACGGGCTCATCGGCGTAGCGGAGGGTGTAGAGGCGCGTGCGCGTGAAGAGGTAGGCGGTGTTGACGAGCGCGGCTGCGACGAGGATGACCGTTACTGGGATGGTCTAGAGAAGGTATGAGGTTGGGCATAAAATGAGGCGGGGAGGTAGGGCATACCCAGTTGAACCAATCCTCCCCCTCGTCTTCACGATACATATCCTCCCAGCCGAGGTCGGAATCTGGTATGCGGCGGATCTGCGCGATGCGCGTGCAGAAGTGGACAAAGTGCATGAGGCCGCCGACACCCCATGCGAGTTTTTCTGGCGCAAAGAACTCGATATGCGAGGTTGAGACCTCCCAGTGGAACGCAATTTCAGAGGGCAGCGAGGTGATTCTGGACATCACGCGTCAGATGTCGCGCCCTGACTGTGCGCGTGTGCTGCATGCCGTACACATATGGGTATGCTTACTTTTCGAGCAGAGGCTTCTTGCGGACGACCTTTTGTCGGTGCGGCGTACCAGTCTTGCTTGGTGTCTCGCCGTTCCGCAGCCTGGAGAGGCGTTTTGTTGGCGTGGAGTACGGTGCAGGTTGTCGCGACCGCGCGGCCA
Organism: Pleurotus ostreatoroseus; assembly: GCA_005298045.1. Taxonomy (NCBI): domain Eukaryota; kingdom Fungi; phylum Basidiomycota; class Agaricomycetes; order Agaricales; family Pleurotaceae; genus Pleurotus; species Pleurotus ostreatoroseus. The sequence continues at coordinate 3,745 of SWBT01000026.1, read as the reverse complement.
CCCAGTCGAAAGGCTCCGACGCAGAGAGGGATGGGCCCAACGCAGGCGACTGCACGAACGAAAGACGCGCCCGCGGCGTTGTGGGCAGGCCCCGCGAGGCTGAGCCTGAGGCTGGTGTCGGTGTGGATGGTGAGGCTGCTGCCGAGCTGTTTGCAGGAGACGATGCATGCTTTGTCTGTACAAATCGTCTTAGTGTAGACATTGTGGTCTTCCTATGTTGTCGAGTGCGTATGTCGGGGAGGTGGTGGAAGAACCTGCAAGAGGCTCGTCGGGGCGGCCGTGCAATTGTTGGAAGAGGATTGCCGCCTATAGACGCCCATAAACACGAGGCGCGTGCATGGTCGTGATTGGCGCTTTGGCAAGAACGGAAGCAACTGTCCCGCGGTCCTCCTTCCCTTCGTTTCTCGTACATTTTACGTGACTGCTTTCACCTGGGAACAAAGGTAGAACAATGCTGTCAAGTAGAAATGAAAGGTTGCTCTATGTTAACGACTGACAGCTTAGACGGCAGGGTTACCCAAACAAACGTCAATATGCTCCCCGAAACGATATCTCTATCGCCGCCCGGGGACAATAGACTTACCAAATGTTACTATCCCCCGGTGCACGTGTAGGGCTGGTTCCCAAACAAGCGCAAAGTTGAACTTTCATTGATGAGGCGAGCATGCACAAATCCAACCATCTCTCCGTCCTTTTTCTTCACCTCGTTCCTCTATTTCTTCCCCCATCTCTATCTTCCACCACCACCAACACTAGCGACATACTTTCCCCACCGACCGTTTGCCACCATAACGTCTCCATACAAAGCCCGTTCCCCCACCTCCTTGTCTCCCTCGAACTCGATTAGCCAGCGAGAGAGGATGGCGAACCCTTCGTCTTCGCACAGGGAGCGTGAGCGCAGCGACCGTGAGCGTGAGCGGTCCTCGCGCCACCATCACCACCGGACTATCTCGTCCACCACGCTTCTCCTCGTACTCACCCTCGTCCTCGGTGTCCTCGCCGTCATGCTCGCGCTGCCTGTCGCGCAGAATGCCACTGGCACTGGTACTGGCGGTACGACTACCGACAGTCAAACCCAGGCGCAGTGGGGTATCCTCACTCCCAAGCGTATGCAAGCACTCATCGGACGCGAGAGCGAGGTCGCGAAGCGCGAGGCAGATGTCGCCCGCCGCGAGGCGGAGGTCCTCGCCGGTGCGCCGGGTGGCGTACTTCAGGCTACCCCTACTCCGGCCCCATGCCCCGTCTGCCCGGTGATCACTGAAGCGCCGCCTGCTCAGACTGTGATTAAGGAGGTCGTCAAAGAGGAGAGTCTCGTACCTCCGGGCTGGTGGGACCAAGCACGCATCCGTGCTGAGGATATTCTCGACCGCGAGCTCAAGATTGCCGAGCGCGAGCGCGAGATCAGCCGCCGTGAGGAGAATGTCAACCGCAGGGAACACGACGCGTCGAGACGCGAGAATTGGATCATGGAACAGCTTGTGTAGGTGTCTTTTGTTGTACACATAACGGACGCTTTACTGATGAAATTAACGCCTGTAGGGCTCTGAACAACGAAGAACCTACCGTCGAGGAAGAGTTCGTCTACGAGCCTGCTCCCGGCGGCCCTAAGCGGAGAAACAAGGTACCACCACCACCCTTCCAGCGGCCGCTCGAGCTCTGAGACGAAGGGGGACGTCGACACGCCGACTTTTCTTGCTATTTAACGCTCACGTGTACAGTTCAGTCTCTTCCCCATCCCCTCCCTCCCCTTCGTCGCCGGGCTTGGGGGATACGGTTGTCTGTACTCTTTGTCCCCCTCGTCCTTTCCAGAGGCCCACGGCCCGCTTGTCGTCGACGCGCGACGCGATCGAATGGAGCCGCGACGCGCGCTTCACGTGATTACTGTCACTCGCGTCGCCCTGTCACGACAGTCTGGCCGCGGGCCTTCCCCCCACGTCCCTTTTCGAAAATTTCGATTTGTTTTGCATGTTCGCTGACGCCTGAATTTTTCCTCGCTTTAGGTCGCCTATGAACAATATGAACCTCCGTTCCAAGCTCTTCCTCCTCCAATCATTCTAACTTCCACTGCTGTCGAGTATTCGGTCCAAACCCAGACGGTCACCGAAATCCAGATGGTTACTGAGACTCTGCCCACAAAAACGGTCACTGTTCCCGCCCCCGCCAACACTCGCATCGTCGCATCGCCTGCTCCCTTGATTTCTAAGAAGTCTGCCACCCCCAGCATCCCTCGCACCACGTCGGTCGAGATGGTTACGGAAGAGGAGGTACCCGTACCCGTGCAGCCTGCCTCCACTATCGAAGAGGAGGAGGAATATATCGAGGAACCTCGCTACAAGTCTCGTCCCCGGCGCACTCCCAACCGCTGGTGGGGATGGTAAGCTCTTAGGGAGCTTGGTGATGTATATGTGCTACGAGTGTATGATGACCATGAACTTGACGTCTCTGCTGTATTGGATTCTCTCTTTCTTTCTATCAGTCTTTACTTGCCCAGTTATCGGACAGGTCGCCGACGCGACTGTGGTTGCTCTGGTTCGTGTACCCAGCATCGTGCTTTTGCTTCATCTTCGGTTTTTATCTTGCTTCTATGTCTCCCACCGACGCGATAACCCCCCTCCCACCTTGGATTGTACTTTGTACCCTAGCGACACGACCGCTGACGATGTAAGCATAGATTAGCACGACTCGTTACGACCTTTTCTTGCTCTTCGATAAGTAGACGAGTAATAGTTCTGTAGCTAGAATAGCTGCTGGGAAATACGACTTTGGCTCGAATTATCACTGAACTTTGGATGACTTCGTGGGAAATCCTGATGAGCGAACGCCTTGATTCATGAGAGCACGGGGCCTCAAGGAGGGTTCATGGTTTACGTTTGCTGCTCTGCAGTGATACAGCAGCTCATGTGAGGGCAATGTGGGGTGCAAAGCGGGGTGCGCTCACACGCTCAGTGTGAAAGGAAGGGGGCACGGAGGAATTGCCGCTGAGCGGCAACGGTACCGCTACCGCCAGCTGCCGCTGCCGCCAAAGTGCCGTCACAACAACCCAAGAGTGACGGGGTTATGCGTCGTGGATCTTTCATTGCCTAGCTCGATATTCGCTAAAGTTCATACGTCTTGATATCTAGAGGTGCAATGTACAACGCTCCCTGCGTTGACAAATTCCAAATTGTCGACTTAAAGAGCATTGCAATTGTAAATCACGGTACTGAGAAGGTATTGGGAGCTGATACCGACCGTGAATGGTTTCTCTCACTATAGCCGGTGCTGGCATTATACATACCACTACCCTACTACAATAAACACCATATACCATGCATCATGTTACTGTCTGGAATTGTTCGGTGACAACTTCTATCAATCTTGTACTAACCCGTCTGAAAGGTTGGCGGTAGCGGACTTGCTGGCGGGGTTGCCAGCGGTGATCTGGCGGCAGTTCTCCCTCTGTAAAAGGAAATGATGCGGCAATTCTCCCTCTGCCGCTACAGGTTTGAGACTCCGAAGGGGTGCCGCTCAAAAGCCGCTGGCATGCCGACAGAGTGCCGCCAAAGTGCCGCCAAAGTGACGCTAAAATGCCGCAGAGTGACGCCAAATTGAAGCGCCGCCAATATTGAGACCTACGCGAAGTCATGTACGATATGTATGATTCAGCTCTTGAGGGCAGTGAAAGGTACTAGGAACCCAAATTTATTGAAGTGACCACCACTGGCATAATTACAAGAGTTTCCCAGGCATATTCTACGAGTTAGAT